>RCUC01141647.1:0-54905 GCA_003697995.1 Taxidea taxus jeffersonii | reverse complement strand
AAGAAAAGTCTCTTGAGAGAGTTCGCAGAGTACTAAAAACAACCAAAAATACAACCTAACATTTTTTTATAGGATCCAGTGTCTAAGAATAATTCTCCCTCTATAGATCTGGCTCTATCACCCTATCAGGATCTGGACACCCCATGTTTCTATTTAAAAATATCAGAATTTAAAATGTGCAGGTGTGGGGTGCCTGGGTGGCTCAGTGGGTTAAGCCTCTGCCTTCAGCTCAGGTCATGATCTCAAGGTCCTGGGATCGAGCCCTGTATCGGGCTCTCTTCTCAGCAGGGAGCCTGCTTCCTTTCCTCTCTCTCTCTGTGGGTCTCTCTGCCCACTTGTGATGTCTGTCTGTCAAATAAGTAAATAAAATCTTTAATAAAAAAAATATGTGCAAGTGGAACTCAGTTGCTTGGGTTTGAAATCAGTTTGATGATCAGTTTAATATAGTTGCAGTCCAAATTCTAAAAGGATTTTTTTTTTCTTACCCTGACAAAGTAATCAAAAAGTTCATCGGGAAGGGTTTGAAATGTTTGAAGAAGGATGATGCACATGGAGACTTGCTTTTCTAGATTTTAGAAGATTTTATGCAGCTGATGAAATGAAGCAGAGGTGATAACAGAACAGAATGAAAGACACCGGAGCAGGCCACCGTGTATAGTGAACCAAATGATAAAGTTAGCAAATAGAGATAATATTGAATAAATGGTGCTGGAATAATTGGCTAACTATGGGAGAAAACAGTTATATATCTGCCTCATACCATTTGTCAGAGAAAGTTTTAGAGGAGCTAAAAAGCTAAACATAAAAGATGCAATCATCAATGACCTGCAGGAAAATGTTGATAGGCATCTATCCGATATCACATAACAGCAAAATAAGAAATTATAGGGAAATAGATTGATAGTTTTAAAAACATCAAATAATTAAAACCCATATTTACTAAAAAAACTAAAAATGAAGTTAAAAGGTTTGTGGTAAATTGGGGAACTATTTGCACCACATATACAGACAAAGGTATAGATGTAGAAATACAAACACACAAAATCAGAACTATGAATAAATTTTAGAAATCCAGCAGAAAAAATTAAATTCCACAGTAGAAAAGTGGCAAGAGTCAACAAACAGGAGTTTTCAACACAAGAAGAAATAGAGCAGTCAATAAACACAAGAAGAAAAGTCAAACTTAGTGCATTAGTTTGCTGTGGGTGTTGTAAAGAATCACCACAAGCGTGGGTGCTTAAGACAACAAAAAATTATTCTCTCATAGTTTCGTAGTCCAGAAACTTGAAATCGTCTTCACTGGGTCAACATCATGGCAGCAGTAGAGCTACACTCCTTCTGGAGGCTCTAGGGGAGAACCCATCCCCTGCTTCTTCTAGCTTCCACGCCGCCAGCAGTCCTCAGTGTCTGGCTTTGTGGTCACGTTGCCCCTCTTTTGCATGTCTAAGCTTCCTCTGCTTCTCCTTTCTAAGAATGCTTGTGATGGCATCTGAGGCCCCCTCAATACTCCGGGATCATCATTGTCCATCTCAAGATTCTCTACTTAGTCACATCATCAACTGAAGATCCAGTTTCCTACTAAGGTACATTTACAAGCTCCAGGCACTAGAAGCTGATATATCTGGGGGTTATTATACAACCTACTGCGCTTAACGAGTCATCAAATAAATTTAAAACTATTTTGCATTATTTTTACTTATTTAGAGGGAAAAGAGAATAAAACCAGTGTTTGTATGGGGCTGCATGCTAGAGTATTGGTAAATTGTTTCAGAGGCCAACTTTGGCAGTACACGTTAAACTCCTTAAAAGTGTCCACATTTTGGGATGTCTGGGTGGCTCAGTTGGTTAAGTGGCTGCCTTCGGCTCAGGTCATGATCCCGGTGTCCTGGGATCGAGTCCCACATCGGGATCCTTGCTCGGCAGGGAGCCTGCTTCTCCCTCTGCCTCTGCCTGCCACTCTGTCTGCCTGTGCTCACTCTCGTGCTTTCTCTCTCTCTCTGACAAATAAATAAAATAAAATCTTTAAAAAATAAAAGTGTCCACGTTTTTTCACTTTTTGTTTTTTTTTTTTAAGATTTTATTTATTTATTTGACAGACAGAGATCACAAGTAGGCAGAGAGGCAGGCAGAGAGAGAGGAGGAAGCAGGCCCCATGCAGAGCAAAGAGCCCGATGTTGGGCTCGATCCCAGGACCCTGGGATCATGACCTGAGCCGAAGGCAGAGGCTTTAACCCACTGAGCCACCCAGGCACCCCATTTTTTGTTATTTTTTAAACAGAAAATGAAAGATGTGCACAAGGATGATTATCACAATATTCTTCTAGTACTGTTTATGACCGTGAAACAGTGTCAGTAACTGGAAAGTTTGGAATTTTTTTTTAATAAAGATACAGTATGCGGAGCATACATTAAATGTCATTTATTGAAAAATAGGCAATATACAATGACAAAATACTAGCATGTAAAACAAAGAGCTAAGCTGTATGATTCCAATCCCAATAAATGTATTTGGAAACAAATAAATATACATATTTCCATATGAAATTAGAAAAACCCATAATATTAGGTAGGAGTGGATATCCCTGGGTTGTAAGGTCGAGTGATTTTTATTTTCCTTTTCATATTTAAAATTTTTTTCCTTTTTTATATTTTATTTTTTTATTTGACAGAGAAAGAGAGTGAGAGAGAACACAAGCAGGGAGAGGGGCAGAGGGAGAGGAGGAAGCAGGCTCCCTGCTGAGCAAGGAGCCCGATGTGGGGCTCAATCCCAGGACCCCGGGATTATAACTGGAGCTGAAAAGAGCGGCTTAACCAAGTGAGCCACCCAGGCACCCCATGTTTAAAAAACTTTTCCGTATGTTTTTTGCAATGAACATGTTTTGCTTTCTTTTAATGCTATGATCCCTGTTATTTTAAGGTCCTAATTGCTTAATTGCTTAACATTTGTGCAAAGAGGGATGAGCTGAGTTGGGTGGTCTTCATAGAGGAGAGAACATGTATGGACTCTGGGGTCTTGGTGTGGGGTGAGGGGAGAAGTATGAGCACTACCCCTCTGGAGCCATGCTTAGTGAAGCCATGAAGGAGCTGTGCTATTTCTGGTGCTGTGGAATATGGTTCTAGTATTTGCCCTAATGCAACATCAGATTCTGAACTCAGGTATTTTCTGTTTGTATATGTATGTGTACTGGCTACCTGAGCTGTAGTAACTAATTTCTCCAAGAAAATATTAATAAATTAAGAACTATACTTCATAGCAAATAAAGTAAAGTTATCATCATACCTATATTTCCATTTATTTCTTTTTCTTATTTTGTGGCATGTCCTATGAGTGCAACTTTTCAAATTTGCCTGTCCCAAAACAATGGAAACTAGCAATGGAAAACCCCACACTCAGAGCATTAGGCAGATCTCAGTTCTTGCTGCAAAGATAGAGAACACAGAATCAGTTTCAGACCCTGTGTTGCAAAAGAGAGCATGCTGTGAGATATGACGCTTCCTGGGGATAGTGTGTTAGAGAAACACAGACTACCTGCTCTCAGAGGCATCTGTGTGTGGCCTCCAGAGTGTAATTTTTCCTTCTCTCTTGAGCAAAATTCATACTGCATGATAGAGCAACATTTTGCAATAACAGCAAAACTGAATGCTGGGCTCCAAGGGGAAGGAATGAGAGTGTGGAAGCTAGCGGGGTCAGAGAGTGTACGAACCCTGCTTCCTGGGCAGAGGTACAAAGAGGCAGCACAGGTCTATAAAGGTAATTTTTTTTTTTTGGTGTTTTTTTTTTTTTTTTACTTTATTTAAGCTTTATTTAAACATATGATGTAACCCCACCACCCTCACCCAACCCCTCTTCCCCCCACCCCCCTCAGTTTGTTTTATGACATCAAGAGTCTCTTTTGGTTTTTCTCCCCCCCAATCCCATCTTCCCTCATTTTTACCCCTCCCACCACCCTAACTCCCACCCCCGTTGCATCTCCACTTCCTCATATCAGGGAGATCATGTGGTAGTTGTCTTTCTCCAGTTGACTTATTTCGCTAAGCATAATACGCTCTAGTTCCATCCATGTCGTCGCAAATGGTAAGATTTCATTTCTTTTGATGACTGCATAGTATTCCATCGTATATATATACCACCTCTTCTTTATCCATTCATCTGTTGATGGACATCTAGGTTCTTTCCATAACTTGGCTATTGTGGACATTGCTGCTATAAACATTCGGGTACACGTGCCCCTTTGGATCACTACGTTTGTATCTTTAGGATAAATACCCAGTAGTGCAATTGCTGGGTCATAAGGTAGCTCTATTTTCAATTTTTTGAGGAACCTCCATGCTGTTTTCCAGAGTGGTTGCACCAGCTTGCATTCCCACCAACAGTGTAGGAGGGTTCCCCTTTCTCCACATCCTCACCAGCATCTGTCATTTCCTGACTTGTTCATTTTAGCCATTCTGACTGGTGTGAGGTGGTATCTCATTGTGGTTTTGATTTGTATTTCCCTGATGCCCAGTGATGTGGAGCACTTTTTCATGTGTCTGTTGGCCATCTGGATGTCTTCTTTGCAGAAATGTCTGTTCATGTCCTCTGCCCATTTCTTGATTGGATTATTTGTTCTTTGGGTGTTGAGTTTGCTAAGCTCTTTGTAGATTTTAGATACTAGCCCTTTATCTGATATGTTGTTTGCAAATATCTTTTCCCACTCTGTCAGTTGTCTTTTGGTTTTGTTGACTGTTTCCTTTGCTGTGCAAAAGCTTTTGATCTTGATGAAGTCCCAATAGTTCATTTTTTCCCTTGCTTCCCTTGCCTTTGGCGTTGTTCCTAGGAAGAAGTTGCTGCGGCTGAGGTCGAAGAGGTCGCTGCCTGTGTTCTCCTCAAGGATTTTGATGGATTCCTTTCTCACGTTGAGGTTCATCCATTTTGAGTCTATTTTCGTGTGTGGTGTAAGGAAATGGTCCAATTTCATTTTTCTGCATGTGGCTGTCCAATTTTCCCAACACCATTTGTTGAAGAGGCTATCTTTTTTCCATTGGATGTTCTTTCCTGCTTTGTCGAGGATTAGTTGACCATAGACTTGAGGGTCTATTTCTGGGCTTTCTATTCTGTTCCATTGATCTATGTGTCTGTTTTTGTGCCAGTACCATACTGTCTTAATGATGACAGCTTTGTAGTAGAGCTTGAAATCGGGAATTGTGATGCCACCAACTTTGGTTTTCTTTTTCAATATTCCTTTGGCTATTCGAGGTCTTTTCTGGTTCCATATAAATTTTAGGATTATTTGTTCCATTTCTTTGAAAAAATTGGATGGGATTTTGATAGGCATTGCATTAAATGTGTAGATAGCTTTAGGTAGCATAGACATTTTCACAATATTTATTCTTCCAATCCATGAGCATGGAACATTTTTCCATTTCTTTGTGTCTTCCTCAATTTCTTTCATGAGTACTTTATAGTTCTCTGAGTATAGATCCTTTGCCTCTTTCGTTAGGTTTATTCCTAGGTATCTTATGGTTTTGGGTGTAATTGTAAATGGGATTGACTCCTTAATTTCTCTTTCTTCTGTCTTGTTGTTGGTGTAAAGAAATGCAACTGATTTCTGTGCATTGATTTTATATCCTGACACTTTACTGAATTCCTGTACAAGCTCTAGCAGTTTTGGAGTGGAGCCTTTTGGGTTTTCCACATATAGTATCATATCATCTGCAAAGAGCGATAGTTTGACTTCTTCTTTGCCGATTTGGATGCCTTTAATTTCTTTTTGTTGTCTGATTGCTGAGGCTAGGACTTCTAGTACTATGTTGAATAGCAGTGGTGATAGCGGACATCCCTGCCGTGTTCCTGACCTTAACGGAAAAGCTCTCAGTTTTTCTCCATTGAGAATGATACTTGCCGTGGGTTTTTCATAGATGGCTTTGATAATATTGAGGTATGTGCCTTCTATCCCTACACTTTGAAGAGTTTTGATTAGGAAGGGATGTTGCACTTTATCAAATGCTTTTTCAGCATCTATTGAGAGTATCATATGGTTCTTGTTCTTTCTATTGTTGATGTACTGTATCACATTGATTGATTTGCGGATGTTGAACCAACCCTGCTGCCCTGGAATAAATCCCACTTGGTCGTGGTGAATGATCCTTTTAATGTACTGTTGGATCCTATTGGCTAGTATTTTGGTGAGAATTTTCGCATCTATGTTCATCAAGGATATTGGCCTGTAATTCTCTTTTTTGATGGGATCCTTTTCTGGTTTGGGGATCAAGGTGATGCTGGCCTCATAAAATGAGTTTGGAAGTTTTCCTTCCATTTCTATTTTTTGGAACAGTTTCAGGAGAATAGGAATTAATTCTTCTTTAAATGTTTGGTAGAATTCCCCTGGGAAGCCATCTGGCCCTGGGCTTTTGTTTGTTTGGAGATTTTGGATGACTGTTTCAATCTCCTTATGGAGATCTCCTTACTGGTTATGGGCCTATTCAGGTTTTCTATTTCTTCCTGGTTCAGTTTTGGCAGTTTATATGTCTCTAGGAAAGCATCCATTTCTTCCAGATTGTCGAATTTGTTGGCATAGAGTTGTTCATAATATGTTCTTATCATTGTTTGTATTTCTTTGGTGTTGGTTGTGATCTCTCCTCTTTCGTTCATGATTTTATTTATTTGGGTCCTTTCTCTTTTCTTTTGGATAAGTCTGGCCAGGGGTTTATCAATCTTATTAATTCTTTCAAAGAACCAGCTCCTAGTTTCATTGATTTGTTCTATTGTTTTTTTGGTTTCTATTTCATTGATTTCTGCTTTGATCTTTATTATTTCTCTTCTCCTGCTGGGTTTAGGCTTTCTTTGTTGTTCTCTCTCGAGTTCCTTAAGGTGTAGGGTTAGGTTGTGTATTTGAGACCTTTCCTGTTTCTTGAGATAGGCTTGTATCGCTATATATTTTCCTCTCAGGACTGCCTTTGCTGTGTCCCACAGATTTTGGACCATTGTGTTTTCATTATCATTTGTTTCCATGGTTTTTTTCAATTCTTCTTTAATTTCCTGGTTGACCCATTCATTTTTTAGAAGGATGCTGTTGAGCCTCCATGTATTTGTGCTCTTTCCACATTTCCTCTTGTGATTGAGTTCTAGCTTCAGAGAATTGTGGTCTGAAAATATGCAGGGAATGATCCCAATCTTTTGATACCTGTTGAGACCTGATTTATGACCCAGGATGTGATCTATTCTGGAGAATGTTCCATGGGCACTAGAGAAGAACGTGTATTCTGTTGCTTTGGGGTAGAATGTTCTGAATATATCTGTGATGTCCATCTCGTCCAGTGTGTCATTTAGGACCTTTATTTCCTTGTTGATCTTTTGCTTGGATGATCTGTCCATTTCAGTGAGGGGTGTATTAAAGTCTCCAACTATTATTGTATTCTTGTCAATGTGTTTCTTTGATTTTGTTATTAATTGGTTTATATAGTTGGCTGCTCCCATGTTAGGGGCATAGATATTTAAAATTGTTAGATCTTCTTGTTGGACAGACCCTTTGAGTATGATGAAGTGTCCTTCCTCATCTCTTATTATAGTCTTTGGCTTAAAATCTAATTGATCTGATATAAGGATTGCCACCCCAGCTTTCTTCTGATGTCCATTAGCATGGTAAATTGTTTTCCACCCCCTCACTTTCAATCTGGAGGTGTCTTCAGGTCTAAGATGAGTTTCTTGTAGGCAGCATATTGATGGGTTTTGTTTTTTTATCCATTCTGAAACCCTGTGTCTTCTGATTGGGGCATTTAGCCCATTTACGTTCAGGGTAACTATTGAGAGATATGAGTTTAGTGCCATTGTATTGCCTGTATGGTGATTGTTACTGTATAATGTCTCTGTTCCTTTCTGGTAATACTTTTAGGGTCTCTCTTTGCTTAGAGGACCCCTTTCAATATTTCCTGTAGAGCTGGTTTGGTGTTTACAAACTCTTTCAGTTTTTGTTTGTCCTGGAAGCTTTTAATCTCTCCTTCTATTTTCTATGATAACCTAGCTGGATAAAGTATTCTTGGCTGCATGTTTTTCTCGTTTAGTGCTCTGAATATATCATGCCAGTTCTTTCTGGCCTGCCAGGTCTCTGTGGATAAGTCTCCTGCCAATCTAATATTTTTACCATTGTACGTTACAGACTTCTTGTCCCGTGCTGCTTTCAGGATTTTCTCTTTGTCGCTAAGACTTGTACATTTTACTATTAGATGGCGGGGTGTGGGTCGATTCCTATTGATTTTGAGAGGTGTTCTCTGGGCCTCCTGGATTTTGATGCTTGTTCCCCTTGCTATATTAGGGAAATTCTCTACAATAATCCTCTCCAGTATACCTTCTGCTCCTATTTCTCTTTCTTCTTCTTCTGGAATCCCAATTATTCTAATGTTGTTTCGTCTTATGGCATCACTTATCTCTCGAATTCTCCCCTCATGGTCCAGTAGTTGATTGTCTCTCTTTTTGTCTTCTTCATTATTCCCTGCCATTTGGTCTTCTATATCACTAATTCTGTCTTCTGCCTCATTTATCCTAGCAGTAAGAGCCTCCATTTTTGATTGCACCTCATTAATAGCTTTTTTTATTTCAACTTGATTAGACTTTATTTCTTTTATTTCTCCAGAAAGGGTTTTATTTCTCCTGATAGGGTTTCTCTAATATCTTCCATGCCTTTTTCGAGCCCGGCTAGAACCTTGAGAATCGTCATCCTGAATTCCAGATCTGACATATTACCAATGTCTGTATTGATTAGGTCCCTAGCCTTCGGTCCTGTCTCCTGCTCTTTTTTTTGTGGTGAGTTTTTCCGCCTTGTCATTTTGTCCAGATAAGAATCCGCTGTTCTCCTTGTTAAGTGAACTTGGTCTTGGCTGGATTTCTTTGATCTTCTGGGGGAGGGGCCTGTTGTAGTGATTCTCAGGTGTCTTTGCCCCAGGCGGAGTTGCACCGCCCTTACCAGGGGCCGGGCTAAGTAATCCTCTCAGGTTTGCTTTCAGGAGCTTTTGTTCCCTGAACGCGCTTTCTGTAGAGTTCCGGAGGACGGGAATGACAATGGCGGCCTCCCAATCTCCGGTTCAGAGGAGCCGAGAGCTAGGGGCCCCAGTCTTCAGTGCGCCTTCAGAGAAAAGCGTTTAATCCCCCCAGTCTCCCTAGCCCACGTTTGCGCTGGAGAGTGCGTGCGCGCGTCCACCCGCAGACACCACGCGCCCGCCGACACCGCGGGCCCGCCGACACTGCGGCGCACCCGCAGACCGCGCGCGCCCGCAGACCGCGCTCAGAGAAAATCGTGCGTCATCAGTCTCGTCTCACTGGCTTCTGGGAGTGCTCGGAGCTCACCCAGCCTGTGACCAAGCGTCTCTGTCTCTGGCAGAGTCCCACATGGAGTCTCCGAACCCCGTAGATCCCTGAGCTCTCCCGGGTCGGAGTCTCCCCGGATCTTGTGGGGACCCCTCGCACAGAGCACCGGTCCGTGTCACAGACCACTAGGAAATCTCGGCTCTGTCTCCGCAGCCGGCTTCCCCGCTCTAATACCTGTGAGCTCTGCGACACTCAGACACCCCCGATCCTTCTGTGACCCCGTGGGACCTGAGTCCACGTTGTCCCCGTGAGGTCTTCACCCCAGTTTAGCCTCTGGAGTGATGTCCCTCCGTGGAGCCGACTTTTAAAAGTTCTGATTTTGTGCTCCGCCGCTTGCCGGGAGCCGGCCCCTCCCCCTGGGGTCTATCTTCCCGTCGCATTGGATTCACTTCTCCGCTGGTCCTACCTTTCAGAAAGTGGTCGATTTTCTGTTTCTAGAATTGTTGTTTTTCTTCTCTTCGATCTCCTGTTGGATTTGTAGGTGTTCGGAATGGTTTGATAGGCTATCTAGCTGATCTCCTGCTGGCTGATGTCGTCTCAGCCTCCTACTTCTCCGCCATCTTGACTCCTCCCCCCTATAAAGGTAATTTTTACAGAAAATCTGAGATTCTAGCAGCACTTGGTAATAGCAGAAGAAATCACAAATATCATAGCAGAACTGAAGCTAAGAGAACGGGGCTGAAACAGCAGGGACCATGTGAATATGGAGATGTCTTAGCATCACCTCCAGTAGACCAAAGGCCTGGTACTGGGAGAGGAGATGTGGCCTTCAGTGGATGCTCCTCTAAGTGGTGGACAGCAAGGTCCACATGTCTGCCCCAGGGAGGTGGGAGACAGGAAGTCTCAAACGACTCCGTTGAATTTCTGTAGCTGAGTTGGAGCTCGAATTGTTATGACACTGATTCCATGGACTGGATTCATGTGTGTTAAACCAGTCTGCCCATCAGCCCAACCACTTTCCCATTCAAATGAAGGCAGCATCAGAGGTGAGAAGGCAGTGGGGATGGGCCTGTGGAGCACAGAAATACAGTCTTTTCGTGATGCTTTTCGTTGTGCTACTCTCTGCTCCCAGTCAGGGAGGAGCGCAGGCCTGGCCCTTTTATACTCTCGAGCAGAACCTGAGCGTTCGCTCTGGAATCGAGGCTGTGTCTGGATATCTCAAGGGGTTTGGTAGCCCAAAGCACCTTTATTTATGGGCATGTCAGAAAGTTAGAGGTGAGGTGTGAGGCCTTGTTTTACAGAGAGGAGGAAATCCAGGGGCCCAAACTGGCCCTGTTTTCATTCACTGGTTTCATTTACCAGCCTCTCCCAACACACGCAGTTTACCTTATGGTATCCGGCACATGTAGACTTTGGCTGGGGTTATCCTCCTGAGCTCAGAATTTATGATCGTGCAAACAGACATCCAAGCAAAGAGTAGTCGAGCCAGCATCAGGAGAGGGGAAAGCCTTTATGCTGTTTGTTCAGGGGCCATGTTAACTCTGTCCTGACCAGCAGGAGAACAAAGGGACCTCCATTTCCCCAAAAGGGGACTGGGTAGGAAGCAAACACTCTGAGACTCTGTTCTGGAGTTGGGAAGTATAGCCTCTTGCTCTTTTGTTTTCAGTTCCCCAGAGCAGGATGCTGAAGAAGGCAAGGGAGGCCACTGAGCCCTTGTCTGGCTCTAAGAAAATGAGGTCATTTGAGCCAGAGAAATAGCAGATCGGTCATTTAATAGCAGGACCCAGAAACCTTATAAATACTTCCTCATTAGGGCAACACAGCAGTTTACGGCCAAACTCATAACAGGGTCTTTTGAAGTCAACAGGAGTTAAATTGGAGTAACGACTATGAGCATGCTCTGTTGAGTGGTGCCGAGTGGTGTTATCTGGTCCCGGCCGAAATACGGAATTACGTGTAGTCAGTGCCAGAGTATTTGTTGGGTGAGGAAACCCAATCTAAGGAAAGAGAAAAATAAAACATTGACAGGATGTTATGATTTATGTAATTACCTGGATATCACATGCAAATTATAACTAAGTTACTTAATGTTCCCTTTGAGTGCACCTACTTTCTACACTGTCAGTGCTTCTTTGCACTGAAGCATGTGAGGCAGCAGCGAACATGATGTCTGGGTCCTTTGTGCATTGGCACTGTCAGGGAAAAGAGAAGAGACAATGGAGAAAGAGGGAACATGTAGTTACTCACCCATCATTTGTCAGAGTGTCATACACACTTGATCGTCATTACTTCCACTTTATCGGTGAGGGCATGAGGCACAGAGAGGTTGAGTAATTTCTCCAAGGTGACATAGCTGGAGGTGGTTGAACCTGATTTAAAACCAGGTCTGTTTTTATTGTCTTAACTTCCTTTCTCCTCATCCTACTCAACAATCACTGGGTTTTACGTTTCCTACTTGTTCTGTAAGGTTTGATTGCATCACCAAAAATTTATGTGGCCAAAACTGACCAGGATTTTTGAATCTTTTGCTTGTTTTATGAGCAGCATTTCATGCTGTTGGCCACTCACTCCTTTCCTGCAACATTTCTTCCTGAAGTTTGGTGACTATGTTTTTCCTATTAAGTGTTAATCTCTCTGGCCACATTTTATCTGATATAATTACAACAAATAATAATATTTGTAGCAATATTAATTAAATGTTCCCTATTTTCTAGATATGGTACTTTGTCTCCCAATGAACTGTCGCAGCTACTCTGTGAGATAGGTGTTATTGTTAGTGCTGTTGAGCACAGCAGACAGCTGAGCTCTGAAGGCTTTTGTAAATTGAATAAAGTGGCACAGCTATGGAATTGCAGAGCCAGGTTAAAAACTGAGGTCTGTCAGGCTCTGGTCCTGTGCTGGCTGGGATTCCATGTCATCTACTCATGTCTTTTGTTCTCTCTTCTCACCCTACACACTATCCTTGAACAATTCCATTCAAGGTCATGCCTTCATCTATATCCTAAATGTGGATGACTTCTATATTTCTCTTGAGCACTATATTCTCTCTCCAACTGTCTTGATGGTCATTGTCTCCTGGGGGTCCCCTGGGTCCTTCACCTTGAACTTGCTCCAGGCTATCCCTATCTACCCCTCACCACATGCCTTTGAAGCTGTCACTTTTCATATGACTGTTGGAGTAGAAATTAGGAGGTGTTCCTAGAATCCACCCTCCACCTGCTCACATCTAAGCCCCAGGGTTCTTATTCCTGAATCTCTCCCCATCTCCTCCCTTTCCTCCCTTCTCACAGCTTCTCTTAGCTCCTCCTGTCTCTGAGCCAGAGGACCTCCATGTCATCTGCACATTGTGATCTTCTCAACATCAAGTCTGATCATACCACACTGAATTTTTCAGGGCTGTCATGGTGGTTCCCTTAAAGAAATGTTTTAAACAGGAATTCTTTCTGCATTTAAAGCTAATGATGAACCCTGATAACTATGACAGGCCAAAATAAGAGAAAGCACTAATGCCTATCTATTTGACCTTCTCCATCTTCTCTTAATGGGCTTCATTCAGTCATTTGTCTGACTGAATTTTCTGAGTGCCAACTATGTGCCTATTTCCTGAGTGCCAACTATGTGCCAGGTCTCTGCTAGGTGCAGGGCATAAGCCAGCAAGCCAAAGGAAACCTAAGTTCTTGCTTTCATAGGGCTCACATTCTAGCCATGGCAACTATTTCCTATTTCCTGAGTGCCAACTATGTGCCAGGTCTCTGCTAGGTGCAGGGCATAAGCCAGCAAGCCAAAGGGAACCTAAGTTCTTGCCTTCATAGGGCTCATATCCTAGCCATGGCAGCCAGATATGGATAGGTGAGAAAGAAATTAAAAGTGTAAAAGTCAGAGGGTGAGAGGAAACATTACTCATGGTAAGAGATCAGGAAAAGCTTAACTGGGTGTGGGTTCATCTCATAAAATAGGGTAGCCAAGGATGGCTTCTCTAATAGTGTGATATTTGGTCATAGATCTGAAGGAGGTGACACGGAAGGCCCTAGATTGGTTGGTGAAAAGCCCTCCAAGCCTAGTAAATGGGGTACCAAAGCCCTGAGGTCTCCAAGCCTCGAGACCAGTGTGGCTGCAAGTGGGTGGGTGAGGGGATGGACATGAGGTAAGAGAGGTGTGGAGGGTAGCAAGTTAGGTCATATCAAGTATGATAGGCCACTGTGGAGATTTGGATCAACCTTTCCTCTGAGTGAAGCAGGGAGCCCCCCTGCCCAGGAAATTTTGAGCAGAAGGTCCACCCATGTAGTTTAGGTTTTGAAAATCAAACAGGTGTATTGGTGGTGGGCTCTGGGGAGGCCAAGGCAGAAACAGAGAGACCACACAGAAAGGTATTCCCAAACATCAGGTGAGAGATGGTGGTGGCCTGACCAAGAAAAGAAAGGAGAGAGGTAATCAGATGTAAGACCCGTTCTCAAGGTAATGGAGTTGTAGTGCAGATCCAGAGCACAGTGTGAAAACTGAGACTCTGGGAGATAAACTCACACATGCCTTGAAAAGCCTAGAGAGTTCTTCCTAACTAAGTCCTCACCCGTTGTCCAGCCTTGTTGCAAAACATCACATGCTGCCTGGGCTGTGGTGATGCTGGTCATATCCAGAGTCCACCAACTTCTCTCTGGCCTGGCACCTTTGCCTGGGCAGTTTCCTCTTACTAGACCTTTCTTTCTTTTTTCTAGTCTTTTGCAAAGTCAACCTTTAGATCCAAGATCAGATGCCCCTCCTGTTTTGACACCTTCCTTTGGTCCCCCAGTCTGTTTGGATGATTCTTCTTCTATGCTTAAATTTAGTTTGTTCATAACCCCATCAAAGCTACCACTTGGTGTACTGTAAACAATTGCTGTTTTCTCCCCTAAGTTGTTAAGCTCCTCAAATGTCTAAATACAGACAATATAGATTCATAAAATGAATCATTTTATCTGGTCTCCTCCTTGCTGGTGGCATGTAGTGAGTGTTTATAAACACTTTCCTGAATAATAAATAAGTGAGTTTTAACTTCAAAACTCATTTCAGAATGTGAATTGTGTTCCAAATGTGAGCCCAACTTGAGCAACAAGACTCTTGGGGCCAAATTTCCCCCTAAATGTTCCATGGTGTGAGTGGAAGTTTGAAATGTGACTCCCACGGATCAGTTGCAGGTTTGCTTTTATGAGCATTTTGCACATCAAGTATCCATCAGCAAGTTCCTTGAGTTGGGGAAATGGGAGCTGGAGGAAGCCCTGTGTTGACATGGAAGACAGGCCATCCACTGTTTGGGATTCCTTGGCCATTTGCAGAGCTATTTTGAAGTTAAGTGAACTCATACAAATTGATGTTTTGCTATAAAACCTTACTTGCTGCAAAATATAAAATATGTATGTGGGATACTACCCAGTCCCAGGATGCCAGAAGCTATCCCATGTTAAGAGATGCATCACAAGACTCATGACTCCTAATTTGCACACTGAACACTTTCCCTGAACTGGGAGGTTTCTTTAGGAATGGAAATCTTTCCTTCCAGTCTAACCCTTGGCTTGACACCATGGCTTGGGGTGTTATTTGTATGATCACACATGTTTTTAAAAGTAAAAGCAAAAACATTTGGATCAAAGATTTCTATTTCACAACAGGACTCACAGAAAAATGTGGATAGCCATGCTGCTCTCTGCCAGCTGTCAGTTGTTAGAAAAATCTTTGCTGGAAATTAGTTTTCGAGTGCATTTTTAGTAGTTGTTGATTTAAAACCAAGGAATAATGGAATGAAGCAGATTTGAAGTAGGATCTGCATGTTCCTAAGAATGAGAAATAAAAATTATTATGTGCTATTTCTATCCAGACACTTCACATTTTTTATCTCATTTAATTCTGACAACAGCTTTTCAAGGTATTTTATTCCCACTTTCCAAATGAGAAATTAGAGGCTTAAGGTCACATAGCTAGTTGGGGGAGGGGAGGAGCCAGTTTTAAAACAAAGTACTGTCAAATTACAAAGTTCTCTCTACTATACACTACTGCCTTTTTGTCTTGGTTATTTCTTATAATGAACACTTTAATTCCTCAGATACATGCACTGTTTAAATAAGCTTTTTTGATGGTGTTTATAAATCATCTTTGAATAAGGTGACCTTATGTCTTGGTTTGCCCTGGACACTCCTGCTTTATGGCTATTGCCTTGGTAAAATTATTAATAACACTGCCTCTCACTCTCAGAATTGTTTCAGTCTGGAAAGTAAATTATATGGTCACCCTCTCTTTGAACCGGTAGATCACACTGCTTATCTAGTTGCTTCCTGGTGAATCCTTTCCCCAAGCTGTGAAGCTAGTGTTTTTGTTGTTCTTTGTTTTTGTTTTCAGATTAACTGCTTAGCTTCTAGGACCATCTAGATCATCAGAAATTCAGGAGAAAAATCCAAACAGAATCATTATTCCACAAAACCAACAAGGCAATGCAGGCTGATTTTAGTTCACTGAACAGATTGACTGAGAATTTTTCCAGTTGTTCATCTGGAGAAGCAGATTTAAATTGTGTTGTGTTAGAAACACTGATATATTAAAAAAGGTATATATAGACATATATATATATATATATATACATACATCTATATAAATTGTGTGTATACACACACACACACACACACACACACACACACAATGGTGGAGAACAGTTCTCTGTAGGGTTGGCAGTTGGCAGGCAGAGAACTTGTGAATTTCAAATAAGAAAGAAGTTGATCCTGTAAGTCCCATATAAAAATAACTTATTCTATATTTCTTAAGACCTGGAATCTTCCCTCGTATAGTAAAGCCTGTCCCTTACACCCTTTCTCTGGGTTATCCAGGTGTGAATCTGGAGGAGAGAACCTTCCTTTTGTCTTAGTAAGCCTGGTCATGAAGATAAAGATCCAGAGATAAACGTTTAAAACGTGTGCTAAGCAATGCCCCAAAGCCATTGCACTCTTCCCAGCCACTGGCTTGCCTTTTTAGGGTAGCCCATTCCTCATCTGTGCTAGTTATTCTTGTGGGACTCCACTTCCTGTGTAGCTCCAGCTAACTGAATTCCCTAGTGGGTTGAAAGCATTTTTGTGCTGGCTTGAGAACAGAAGAGTCCAAATGCATAAACTGTAAATACTGATGACAACAGAATCTCATCCCTCCTGTTGTTATTTATTTTGAGATTTTTGCTGGGGCAATAGTTTTATGTTTGACATTTATATAGGTCACAGTGAGCTAATAGCCATCTGCCATCTGGGGACTCTTTTGTAATGAACATTATAGAAGACTATGGAAAATTCTCTGGCATTTCTGATTTGCACACAAGCAGAGACGGGGTTGCTCTTTACAATATGCTGTTTCTGCTTGCATTAGTCATGTGATCCACCTAGATGCTCACTCACACTCAGGCATGGAGGCATGGTGCCCTGGGAGCCTGGGGTGGACTCAGTCAAAGCTAATTTCTCGGGGCGCCTGGGTGGCTCAGTGGGTTAAAGCCTCTGCTTTCAGCTCAGGTCATGATCCCAGGGTCCTGGGATCAAGCCCCACATCGGGCTCTCTGCTTAACAGGGAGCCTGCTTTCCCCTCTCTCTCTGCCTGCCTCTCTGCCTACTTGTGATCTCTGTCTGTCAAATAAATAAATTAAAAATCTTAAAAAAAAAAAGCTAATTTCTCCATCATTCTCAGATATATCTTTTGGCAGTGAAGATGAGTTCTGGTTTTCAAGTTAAGGGCTTTAGCAAACTTCATATAGATCTAATGGTACTGAGCTAGACAATGAGTTTTCAATGAGTCCTGCTTGTTTGAGTCAGGTTTTCAAAAGAATTGTGACTATAGGAAACAACCCTGAGTATGTTGCCTACAGACAACCTGGTGCCATTAAAATGGTGCATCCTGGGACGCCTGGGTGGCTCAGTTGGTTAAGCGGCTGCCTTCAGCTCAGGTCATGATCCCAGCGTCCTGGGATCGAGTCCCGCATCGGGCTCCTTGCTCGGCAGGGAGCCTGCTTCTCTCTCTGCCTCTGCCTGCCTCTCTGTCTGTCTGTGCTCACTCTCTCTGATAAATAAATAAAATCTTTAAAAAAAAAAATGGTGCATCCTGCCTAATTAGAAGACTCATACTCATTCAAATCAGACCCTCACTTGAACTCTTTAAGCCTCCATACCTTCGTCTATAAAATAGAAATAAAATGTTGACCTTATTTGTTCTGAAAATCACATGAAATTACACATATGAAACATCTAACGCACCACTTGGTAAATAGAATTTCTCCTTTCAGTTGTTAATGTTACTTCTTTATCCTTCTTTAACTACCCTACCTTCCTAGTAAGGATAGGGAGCCCAGGGGTGGTAGATGTAGGTAGGGAAGGATGAAGGAAGAAAAACTTCCTTTTAATTCAGTGTGCTTCCTCAGTTATACCACTAATACCCTGGTCAGTGGGTCTCATCACTCAGAGGGCCCAAGAGACTCTGGTTGATGTTAAAATGGCTGGTTTGTGGGTATTGGCAAGCTCAGTTTAGTCCTTCCCGTATGTGTTGGTTCAGCAACCCATGCAGTGGAAGAAAAGAGAGGGTTCATACTCACCAAGACCCGTGGGCAGGTCTGGTCTACTTGGTGAGGCTCCAGAGAAGAACAGGGAGGGGGTGAAGGGATTTCTGGTAGTGTTTGGAAGATGAATGACTCACATGGAAGATGTGAGCTTGTGGAGGTGGCAACTTTGTCTCTCTCGAGTTACCAGGACCCATTCTTGCTGTTTTTAGGTCACTGTAGTTCTTTTCAATAAGTAGTAAGGTATTTTTTCAATGCTAGTCTAACCGGTTAGCAAAGATGGAGTAGGAAAGGGAGCGTGTAGGCTAGCCTAGACCAGATTGTATCCATCCCTGTATGAGAAGTGGCTTGTTGGACCAGAATGTCTGCTTTGCCTGGTCTCTGTTCCATCAGCTTTTACTTAGAGGTTGGTGTAAATGACTCTTCTTGTATCTAACTAAAGTGAACTAACATGTAGCACTTGGATCCTCTGTTATCAGTTATGCTGCTAAGATGAGATTTCTGATTGGACCATTTGTTGTTCCTACAGCTTAATGGCTTTTTGTTTTATTAATTTGTTTACCAATGATGCTACTAAAATTGAGTTTAAAATATCTCCTTGCCCCCACAAAACTAATCTGGAATCCTGAAGCTGGTCATCCCCAACCTCGGCCAGGCTTCAGCCCTTTTCCTTTGTTTTGCATTTACTCTTTTCTGTTAAATTCTCTATTTATGTTTTTTCTCTGCCAGTCCACAGGTTTTATTAGAACAAGAACCATACCATTTCAACTTGGTATATCCTTAGCACCTAGCATGGTGATTTGTGCATAAGAACATACTTAATACAAGTTCATAAAGAAATCAAGGAATGACAGTAAGGTAGATGATGTTGCCTATGGCTGCCCATGAATCAATGCATCTTCCATGAAAAGTAGAAATGACCAACCCTTCAGAAAGGCCTATATCATTGTCCATTTTAAAGAAGTTCCCTCCTTTATTATTATTTCTTATAACACTCTTTCGTTTTTCTGCATGGCATTTAGTACCATCTGTAATTATGTTTATTTATTCAACTACTTACTTATTATTCATCTCCCTCAGTGGATTATAAGAAACCTCATGAAGGCAGGACTATGTCTGTTCATTACTGTGTAGCCACAGCTAGGCAAGGTGCCTAGTACATAGAAGATGCCTAATTAAAAAAAATAATTAATGAGTAATGCAAGCTCCTTTGAAAAGCAACCCTGAGAATACTTCTTGTGACTATAAGACCTTGTGTAGCCTGGTTTTCTATACTTGGTGAGGAAGGAGGGAAGGAAGGAAGATATGCCAACAGAGATGGTGTTCCTACATAGTAGAATGAGCTAGGCAAGAGGGGACTGAGTTCTAGTTCTGGTTGTGACCTTAGAGAAATCGCCATTAGATAAGGTTGCTTTTGGGTCAAGGAGGTGTTAGTAAGCAACTGTATCCAAGGAAATTTTTAGCTTGCATTATGCTTTGGGGCAATACACCTAGTGCTGATTCTCTCCTCAGAGCCAAGCTTTCTTCTGTATTTCAATAAATGTTAATAAATCAAAACAAATAAATAAACCCAAACTATTTACCTACTCCAGGTCCTTAGGCTTCCCTAATATCCAGAACTCATTGAGGATGGTTGATCTCTGGGAGCACTGGCTATAGAACTCTTTCCTCTGCTAACAGGTGTTATAGGCAGTGTGTATTCCCTATCATCAAGTTCGTTGGAATAATTTCCCTGGAGTCACATGTGGATGGTAATAGGGATGAGGGTAAAAGTAAAGGGGAAGGAACAGAGCTGACTTCTGATTCTTATAAAAGATGTAAAACCCACATCTATGTATTCTAAGAATATATTAGAAAAGGGGTTTCACACAATCAAAAGAACTGAAAAAAAAAAAGACTAAAGGCATTGAGCATCACTGGCTGCTAATATCAAAAAAGATGAAATGTTTGACATTCTTTGTTCTCTGATAAAATAATGCAGTACCACCTATAATCTTGCCAAGGGGATCAAGGCTGAATCTAATCCAACCTCTGGTCCCTTGATTTTGCAAGAAATGTAAATTTCCAAGAAGAACATAATGACCCACATCTTGAGTTTGCAACTGGGAACACCCAGACAATGACAACTTTACAGGTCTCATAGTGCGGGACCTTCAGCAGACTAACTGCTCAGAACAGAAAGTTCAAGAGGAGAAATCTGAAGACTAGATGAGATTTAAGACACATAGTAAACATTTTTTCATCAACTAGATTAAGCTAGTTCATCCTAGTGTCTAAGGATGAACACATGGTGTTTAAATATAAAGAAAAGCAGGGACATGATTGCTATACAATTCTCGATGTGGCTACTTTTGGAGAGAGGGAGGGAACAGTAACTGAGGGAGCACATCGAGAAATTTTTGGTATGGCAAAGTTCTATTTCTTGACCTGCTTACAAGGCAGTTTGCTCTGTAATTCCCTAAGCTTTACATTTGCTTTGTGTGGTTTTATTTTAGAATGAATGGTATTAACAAATAGAGGAAAAAATTAGGCACATACACACAGATTCAGACTTCTAGACTTAAACAAATAGAAAGATCTCCCTTGTTTTTGGATAGAATATCTCCGCATCATTGACATAATAGTTCTCCCAATAAAAACATCAATACATTTTTTCTCTGGCACTATTAAAGTTGTTACTAATATTTTTACAGAAAATAAGCATGTAAGAATATCTGCAAAACAACAGAAGGTAGATCCATGGGGAGGGCCATCCCTCCGGATATGAAAAGATGCTACAAAGTCTCTATAGTTAACCTAGTGTGGTACTAGCACGTGATGTAAGGCAAAATGGAATGGAATAGAAAGTCAAAAATTAAACCCAAGTATATCTGGAAATTTACTACGTGACCAAGGTGGCATATAAAATCATTGAAGCTAATATGAACTTTTTAATAACTAATTTGGGATAACTAGATAGACATTTAGACAAAGATAAAATTAATCCATTTCTCATACCATATATTACAAAAACTCAAATGGATTAGAGATGCAAACATAAAAATGAAATTATATAAGAATTTTTAAATAAAAGAATTTTTAAATAGTGTCCTGGTGATCACAGCTTCATAAAATAGCTTGAAATCAGGCAACATGATGCCCCCTGCTTTGTTTTTCTTTTTCAACATTTCCTTGGAAATTTGGAGTCTTTTCTGGTTCCATACAAATTTTAGCATTGTTTGTTCTGGCATTTTGGAAAATGCAATTGGTATTTTGATTGGGATGGTGTTGAAAGTATAGGTTGTTCTGGGCAGCACAGACATGTTAACAATGTTTATTCTTCCTATCCATGATCATGGAATGTTTTCCTATCTTTTTGTGTCTTCTTCAATTTCTTTCATGAGTGTTATGTAGTCCCTAGAGTATAGAAACTTTACCTCTTCAGTTAGGTTTATTCCAAGTTATTTTATGGCTTTTGGTGCTATTGTAAATGGAATAGGTTCTCTATTTTCTCTTTTTACATTTACATTGTTAGTGTATAAGGAAGCAACTGATTTCTGTGCATTGGTTTTGTATCCTGCCACATTACTGAATTGCTGAGTTCAGGTATACAGGTTTTGTATCCTGCCACATTACTGAGTTGCTGAGTTCACTAGAACTGATGAGTTCTAGTGATTTGGGGGTGGAGTCTTTTGGGTTTTCCACATAAAGTGTCATGTCATCTGTGAAGAGAGAGAGTTTGACTTCTTCTTTGCCAATTCGAATACATTTTATTTCTTTTTGTTGTCTGATTGCTGTTGTTAGGACTTCTAGTACTATGTTGAACAATGGTGGCAAGAGTGGGCATCATTGTCATGTTCCTGATGTCAAGGGGAAAACAGACACATAGACCAATGGAACAGAATAGAGAGCCCAGATATGGACCCTCAATTCTATAGTCAAATAATCTTCAACAAAACAGGAAAAAATATCTAATGGAAAAAAGTTTCTTCAATAAATGGTGCTGGGAAAGTTG
Source organism: Taxidea taxus jeffersonii (assembly GCA_003697995.1). NCBI lineage: Eukaryota > Metazoa > Chordata > Mammalia > Carnivora > Mustelidae > Taxidea > Taxidea taxus. The sequence continues at coordinate 33,083 of RCUC01141647.1, read as the reverse complement.
GATAGCTATACACAGAAGAATGAAACTTGACCATTTGTTTACACCATACACAAAGATAAAATGAATTAAAGACCAGAGTGTGAGACAGGAATCCATCAAAATCCTAAAGGAGAACATTAGGCAGTAACCTCTTCGACATTGGCCACAACAACTCCTTTCAGGACAAGGCTCCAAAAGCAAGGGAAACAAAAATGAAAATGAACTTTTAGGACTTCATCAACATAAAAAGCTTCTGTGCAGCAAAGGAAACCATCAACAAAACAAAGAGGCAACCCACGGAATGGGAAAAGATATTTGCAAATGACACTACAATCAAAGGGCTGATATCCAAGATCTATAAAGAACTTCTCAAACTCAACACCCAAAAAACAATCAAGTCAAAAAATGGGCAGAAGGGGCGCCTGGGTGGCTCAGTGGGTTAAAGCCTCTGCCTTCAGCCCAGGTCATGATCCCAGGGTCCTGGGATCGAGCCCCACATCGGGCTCTCTGCTCGGCGAGGAGGCTGCTTCCCCCTCTCTCGCTCTGCCTGCCTCTCTGCCTACTTGTGATCTCTCTCTGTCAAATAAATAAATAAAACCTTTAAGAAAATGGGCAGAAGACATGAACAGACACTTCTCAAAAGAAGACATACAAATGGCTAGCAGACAAGAAAAATTGTTCATCATCATTAGCCATCAGGGAAGTTCAAATCAAAACCACAGTGAAATACAACCTTACACCAGTTAGAATGGCAAAAAATGACAAAGCAAGAAACTTCTTTTCCCTACATTTGTATCCTTGGGGTAAATATCCAGTAGTGCAATTCCTGGGTCATAGAGTATCTCTATTTTTAACTTTTTGAGGAACATCCACACTGTTTTCCAAAGTGACTGTACTAACCTCCACCAACAGTGTAAGAGTGTTCCTCTTTCTCCTTAACCTCTCTAACATTTGTTGGGCCATATGCACCACAATGTTCATAGCAGCAATGTCCACAATAGCCAAACTGTGGAAAGATCCAATATGCTCTTCAACAGATGAATGGATAAAGAATATATGGTCCATATACACAATGGAATATTACTCAGCCATCAGAAAGGATGAATGCCCAACCTTTGCATCAATATGGGTGGGACTGGAGATTATACTAAGTGACATAAGTCAAGCAGAGAAAGTCACTTATCATATAGTTTTACTTATTTGTGGAACATAAGGAATATCATGGAGAACATTAGGAGAAGGAAGGGAAAAATGAAGGCGGGGGGATATTGGAGGGGAAGACGAACCATGAGAGAATATGGACTCTTGAGAAACAAACTGGGGATTTTTAGGGGCTGGTGGATGGGTCGCCTGGTGATGGGTATTGAGGGGGCATGTATTGCATGGAGCACTGGGTGTTATATGCAAACAATGAATCATGGAACACTACATCAAAAACTAACATAGTGATCCGAAGGGGCACGTGTACCCGAATGTTTATAGCAGCAATGTCCACAATAGCCAAGTTATGGAAAGAACCTAGATGTCCATCAACAGATGAATGGATAAAGACGATGTGGTATATATATATACAATGGAATACTATGCAGCCATCAAAAGAAAGGAAATCTTACCATTTGCAATGACATGGATGGAACTAGAGGGTATTATGCTTAGCAAAATAAGTCAGTTGGAGAAAAACAACTATCACATGATCTCCCTGATATGAGGAAGTGGAGATGCAACGGGGGTGGGGGTTAAGGGGGTAGGAAAAGAAAAAATGAAACAAGATAGGATCGGGAGGGAGACAAACCAAAAGAGACTCTTAATGTCATAAAACAAACTGAGGGGGGTGGGGGTGAGGGGGGTTGGGAGAGGGTGGTGGGGGTGAGGGGGGTTGGGAGAGGGTGGTGGGGTTATATTATATGTTTAAATAAAAAAATTAAATAAAAAATATTTTAATTAAAAAAAAACTAACGATGTATTGTATGGTGACTAACATAACATAATTAAAAAAAGAATTTTTAAATGGATGGATTCTGCTTTCATTTGGGTGTAAGAAAGGCTTTGTAACTACAACTCAAGATCAAGATGCACAAAAAATTTGAGAAATTTGCCTACATTAAAAAATATATGACAGAAAACACCATGAGCACAGTCAAAAGACATATGGCAAACTGGCAGAAAGTACTGGAAATATATAACAAATAATGGGCTAATGTACAAACAGGTCTTAAAATTAAGGGGGAAATGACCAAAAATCTTACAAAAAAGATTAAGACTTAAAAAGACAATTCACACTCATAAACACACATGCACACATATACACTGATCAAACATAGGAAAAGATTTTCAATCTCACTCGTAAGACTATAGTGAAATTCAGACATTTTCTCAACTCCCAGGCACAATCTATTGGTAAGGCTGTGGGAAATACAATACTGACACACATTGTTGGTGAGCACTGAGATGGTGTAACCTCTTTAAGGTTATCAACAATATTGCATATGTACTTATCCTTTGACCCAACAATTTATTCTGAAGATATATTTCCAATGATACAAAAATTATATGCATGAGGTTAATCATGGCAGTGTTGTTCACAACTGCAAAATATCAGAAATTAGCTAAAACACCAAATATAGAAAATTGGTTGAACATATTGCAATATGCACTCATGGGAAGACTAAGGAGCTGTAAAAAGAACTAGGAAGACTTATGTGATTTAGTATGAGATGAATTTAAATATATTAAGTGGAAAAAGAAAGTACAAAAGAATATGTATTATATACTTTTTGTGTTAAGGAAGGAGAATTAAGAAAACATATACATATCTGTTTATTTTTTATTTTGGATTATTTATACTTTGCCAGTTTATTTTGGAAAAAGAATATTCAGAAAGTATAAACCAGAGACTAATGAAGTTGGTTCCCTACATAGGATAGAGGTGGGGGTAAAATAAGGTGGATGGGATAAGGGAGGGGACACTTTTGGGGTATACCTTTTCAAATGGTTTCGACTAGGGGGATCATATTAAGTTAAAAATGAAAGTCAGCCAGTGAGGATGGGGGAAAAGTCCTAAAACTTTTTAGAAAGAGAAATAAATAGACTACTTTATTTCAGTGGAATAATATAGCCACACCAAAGGGAGGGATAAAAGCTAGCTTAAGTAACTTTTGAACAGAATGCTTTGACTATATCTTCATCTAAAGAAAAACATACAAACATCTCTTGAACTTTTCTAATTTTTTTATGGTAGTGGTATGCACATAACTTAGCCTAAAAAACCTATTTTGTTTATGTATATTTTAGGACTAAGCAAATGCATATATGTATATATATTTTCATATATTTATATATGGTTTTGTTTGTGTCTTTGTTTTGTGAGCCAGAATTCTCACTGTGAAACAGAAAGATACAAATAAGAAATAGAAATAGGCAAGTAATACAGAAATACCCACAAAGAATTGGTTTGGATTAGAAGTACCAGCATAAGCAGATAAATGCAGAAATATGTATTATCGGCTCTCTCTGCTGATAGGGCCTTAAACCAATGGCATTCCAGTAGCAATGACTATATCTAATATCTAGGTCTTGATTTTTAAATACCATTCCTAGCTCAAAGGGACTGGGGACCTCCGGATTAAGGCTGATTTCAGGAACAAGGCAGAAAAAACACAAAGGATCCTATAGCATCCTGTATTGCCAAAAATTTGAAAGGAATGCAAGTTACAAAAAGGTGTGTGTGTGGGGGGTGACACATGCCAACAGGATAAAGGAAAGTATGAAGGGGTTCTTCTGGCCAAATCTGGGATAACCTGAGCACCAAACCAAATAATGTCAGCAATGGATTATAACCCAGCGAGTAAAAGCCAAACAATTTACTGTCTGCTAAATGTATTGTGGGGATTGATGGAGAATATTTACATGCTCTGAAAGTGCTCCTTGCAAATTACTTACTAATTATGAAAGGAAAACTAGTAACTCTACAGTAGAGAAGTCACTTATCAAATTCAACATTATCATGAAGGGACAGACTTAATGTGCCTCCAGAGGGGGCACTCTGAGAAGAACACACCCCTTTTCAGGCATTGCTCCAGTCAAAAGGGCCTGAATCTCATGGGGGAGCACTGGGTAAATCCAAAATGAGGTCTTCTAGAAAATGATGGGGCTGTACTCTCCAACCATGTCAGGACAAAGAAACACTGAGAATCTTTGCAGATTAGAGTAGGAGGCATGACAATTAAATAGATGTGACCCTGGATGGGGTCTTGTGTGGGAAAAATGATATAAAGGACATTATTAAGACAATGTTGACATTTGAAAATGAAGTATGGATTAAGGTGTTGTGTGAATGTGAAATTTCCTGGATTTGATAACCGTTAGAGAATGTCCTTGCTCTCATGAAATACATATTGAAGTAATCAGGGGAAACAGGCCCAAAGAAACCTACTCCAAATGTTTCAGAATAATATGTGTGTGTACCTAAGTAGATAGATAGAGAACACAATGTGGCAAACATTAAAAAAGTTGATGAGCCTGGCTGAGGGGTATATGGAGATCCTTTGTACTATTGTTACAACTTCTGTAAGTTTGGAATACCTTCAAAATAAGGTTAGTGAATCCAGACTCTCATTGTGGGAAGTTACTTGTGGGACAATGTGACTGTTAGGTTATTTTATCCCATGTGTGAACTATGATTTAATGTTATTTTATCAGGTATTTATTGCCTGCTTTGTGCCAGGAACTGTGCTGATTTTTTTTAATAAAGATTTTATTTATTATTTATTTATTTATTATTTATTTATTGACAGACAGAGATCACAAGTAGGCATAGAGGCAGGCAGAGAGAGAGATGGGGGAAGCAGGCTCTCCGCTGAGCAGAGAGCCCGATGCAGGGCTCCATCCCAGGACCCAGGGATCACGACCTGGGCTGAAGGCAGAGGCTTTAACCCACTGAGCCACCCAGGTGCCCTGAAGTTTTAAACTTTGACATACCCTGGTCCTTTATGTTCTCTTTCATCCAGTAGAATGAAGATGGCACGGAACAATTTTACCCCCTTTTGGGAGTCCAGATCTCTCAAGGCCTTACTCTTTTTATTTATTTTATTTTTAAAATTTAATTTAATCTTTATTTTATTGATTTTAAAATTTTTATTTATTTGCATAATGTAGGCAATGAAATAGATGTTCCCTGGTTCTAACATTAATGATTCTCAGTGTCTCTACCCAGTTCCTTCAATTCTTATAGCTTTTTTCCTTTTCTGGACTGTTTTCCCTCTTTTCTGGACCGTTCTCTAGAATGTCCCTGAATGGCCACATTCCAGGCGTTTCCATGGCAGGATCAAGGATGCCAACTGTAGTGGCCTTTCATAAATAGGAAAGGCACCTGGAATCCAGTCGAAGAGGTATAAGTTGGCAGAATCCTCTTCTTTCCTCCTGAACCATTGTTTCTCTGGCTCTGCAAATGCCCTAGTGCTTCTGCAGGCAGGGGTCCACACACGTCTTCCAACTACAGGCCAGGAACGCTGGTTTTCAGTGTTGGCACTTTACATTTCTATTCATTAAGGTTTGCATGTGGTTTAGAGGAACTATAACTCAAATGTCACACTGGGCAGTATACCTCTGTCCCTCCAGAACAGAACTGGGTGTTGGGCACTGGGGAGTTCCTCTCTAAGCCTAAGGCTTGTAAAGAAAATAATAAAATGAAACCAAAGGCCAAATCAGCAAAAAGCAATTGGGACATTTAGTTTTATTTCCTTTATTTGGAGTTGAACTGTTAGTCACTGTTTCTGATTAAGAAAGTTCTGAGCGGGAACAAGGGTCTTTAAAAAGAAACACGTTCTGTTTTGGCAGAAAAACTTAATGACTTAGAACATAAACCTTTGTCACAGGAGCAGAAGGCCTCAATGTTACAGAGAGGCCAGGCTGAGAGCAGTAACTCATGGTGGGATTCTTCATCTTGTTCTCTCTGCACAGTCCAGGAGGCAGGGGGCCTGGAATCGACTTCTCATATAAATTAGCTGGCTCTAGTGTGTCTAAGGGGAGGCCTATTTATTTTCCTAGACCGAAGCCAACCTTGAACTTGATGAGAACCCTGTACGGAGATGCAGGAGAAGAGAAGGTACTGGTATCTGAGAATCTGGTGAATTTCCCTTATGGTTTGGGAAATGATGCCAGATGGAGGACATCTGGCCAGTTTGGGGGACCGTGGGGGTAAGCCGTAGTGCTTGGAGTATGCCGTTCTCATTCACACATCCCTCACTTTACAACATTTATTGAGAAACTTCCACATTTTAGCCATGATGCCAGGCCTTGGGATACTGTGGTTAAATAAGGTACTCTTGGAACAGAAGGATTGATGGCACAAAATGTTCCATAGCCAGATAACAATAATTTATTGTGGTAGGTGTTATTTTTTTAAGTTCTATAGTTATACAGGAGAGGGAAAAAATCATTCTGTTACAGTTGGGGTATGGGGCCAATGAAAGTCTTTATAAATGAGGTCATAGCTATGCTGGATCTAAAGGAATGAGAAGTTCATAAGGTAAAAAAGGAGGAAGGACATTTCCAGCACATGTCTTCACATAAACTTATCTAAAAGGTTTGGTTCTAGACTTCATATGACCATATTGGGTCAGAGCATGAACCCAGAGTTCTACCTATGTTAGTGGCTCAAATTTCAGCTCTTGGTGTATAATCAAACACTCAGACTTCTGGTGATTTCTTTGTGAGGTTATGTGTCATATGCATCAAGAAATTTGGGTATATCAAGGAGAGCCCCAGTGATGCCCCATGCTTTGGCAACTACTTCCCGTGTCTCTCAGATTACAGGAAGCTATCTACTCCTCTTGCCTACTTTTTAGGTTTAGAAAGATTCAAGGAAAACCCATAAACAAAAATAGAGAATATGGGGCTTTTGCTTTTGTAGTAGATGAAATCCAACTTTCACTCTGAATACAAAACCATTCCATGGTCCCTACACTATGGTCAGGAAAAGAGTCTGAATTCTTTTTTATAAGCAGCAGTGCTATGAGTTGGGGGTGAATCATTCATTGTTAGTTAATATGAGTTATCATTATAAAACAACTCAGAGCAGGATGGGTTAAATGCCACCTAAGTCATAAAGGCTGAACTAGGATTTTGTGAATAATGTGATCAAAATTTGGTGAATGTGGAAGGACGTATATATTTCTAGAACTAGAAGCAGGTGAAGGGTGCAAAGGTGTGCAAGACTGGCTATTTGGGAAGAATGTTTATGTTCAGATTATTTAGGCAAACACTAACTTCAGCCTGAAGTGGAGGGCTAGAGACTCCTAGACCATCATGCCAGACCATACCCTTCCCCTGAGCTCTGGGAGAACCAGAGGATCCTGAGGTCAGAAAACATATTCTGTTCCATGTGACCATCAGAAATCTGGAGAAGAAAACTACTGATGTTCAAAGGATGGAAAAAGATTATAAAACTTACAATTCATTATGAATTGGCCAAATTGACTTGAACTACTTCATCCAACAAAATGTATTGAACACCTCCTGTGTGACAGTTACTGTCCTAGGCACAGTTTGTTCTCCTGTCAACAAGACAGAAGAACTACTGTGGATGGGCAGATTTTGCTTTACACAACAGGGCTTGACTGAAGGCCAAGATGGGCAGTTTGATTTCAGGCAAGCTCCTCTTGCTGATTTTTAAGCCTGAGAAGCTGTAACCACCTGTGTGGGGGTGGGGCCGTGCCAGTTTCCAATTCTCATAAAGCTTTGTTATGGGCACTTGGAGGTCATTGCTCTTACGGAGGGGTCTCTGTTCACCAGTGGGGTGAGGGAGACTTTGAATGGGTGAATATCCTACAAGTAAGAGAACTTCAGAGCAAGTGCTGTAGGAGATACTCTACTGTCCAAGCCCTCTCCCATTGGCCTACCTCTGATTGCATCCTATACTCTTGGTAGACAATTCCATGTAGATTCAGACTTTCCTGGAGATGTCAATGTCCTAATTCTATCCTGTCTCCTGTGTCCCCTGCATTCTGCCACCAGGTTTTCTTAGATGCCTCTCAGGAGACCCTTGGCTAGCATCAGGCAGCAGTGAGAGACAATTCATGCTTCTAGGGGAAGCCCTGAACAAACAAGGGGCTCATGTTGGGCTGTGTTTTGAAGTCTTATTTTCTTGGGATTCTGACTGGGATCACACATGGTAATACATGTTCATATTGGCTTTCCTCTATGTTCTCTTCCCTACTCCTGCTTCCTGGGATCGACTATCAAATAAATGACCCACAAACCCAAGTCTTTGCCTCAGGTTCTGCTTTTGAGGGAAATCAGACTTTAAGATGCACTTGATGAAGGAAATTAAAAATAGATAGTAACTGGGAGTTAGGAGGGAACTTCTCTAACTAGAGAGACTTCCCTGAAGAGACAATAAGTGAATTGGTTTAATTACTAACCTCCTCAATTAAAAAGACCTGCTTAAACTGTTATCAGGGTCCCATGTGTTTTGGTCAGGGGAGATCATGGTGATAATATGTAGGTTTGGGTTAATTACTACCCCCCCCCAAGCACCACCACCAAATACCAGTGTCATCCAGTGGACAGCAGCACCACTGGGCACTGTCACATGTGCCAAAGATGACAGTACTTTCCTGACTGGAGAGAGATCAAGATCCTTCCCCTCCACAGCCCCCTCCATGGAGTGTTACCAGAAAGCATATACCCAGGAACGCAAAGGAAGGCTCCTGATGTGGCTTTATATTTCATACCGAGTATGCTTCCAAATAAAGGGTTTGGGGCCTCTTCCCATAAGAAAGGCAGAGAAGGTTCAATCTGAGATGTCCTAGAAGGCAGCCTGAATGATTTACTAAAATGGAAGGGAGAACTGAGAGCCTCAGGTAGGTGGGAATGCTCTTGTGTTGACACCGAGGTGGGACATACCACGTATATGGGGCAGAGAAGAACCAGCTATCAACTCCAGCTCTTCCCCCTCATTAGGGCTATGTAGGGACATTTGAGAGAATGCTCACTGCTAAATAACTTAATAGTAGAAATGTCCTTCTCTGCCACTCCTGACCCTTTGTAGCCGATGACGTCACTGTTTCCAATGCTCATCTGACTGCTGACTGCAGGGTTGGCCCTCTGGTTCCAGCTCATGTTAGCAAGGCCCTAGACAGGGGCACATGGTCAGCCAGGGCCAGGTTCCACACCACATTTTCCTGCACCCTGGAACAGACAGGCTTTTGGAAATAGGTCAGTAACTGGGATCTAAATTTAATTTTCCATTCTACTCTTCTTAGCATGGGTTCCAGTGTGGCCACTCTGACTTCTTCCTGGTGACCCTGCTTAGTGCCTCAGTTTTGCGATTTTTTGGTCCGTAATGAATGACCTCCACTCAGATGAATTAGAATCTTCATGCTTGAAGGTCAAGCTGGTGCAAAAGTAGCTAATTTTACACACTAGATTGTTTCTCATGCATTTCCTGGAAATTGCTTCTTTTGGTTTATTATTTTGGAGGAGGCAGTCACTTTCCGCTATCCTACACATCTGATTATTCACCATTTGGTAATATGGCCTCTAAACCTCATAAATGTTCATTTTCTAACTCTTAGTGACATATCCAAACCTATAAACTTATCGTGGGAGCTGACGATTGGAAGAATCATCTGCAACAGGAAAATCCTCTAGAATCATAAAACGTCCCACACCCATGTCTGTTTTGTGATCTCACCTTGGCAGGTCCTTAGCATGTAGCCTTGGTACCCAAGGCTGCCTGTGTCCACTGTCAGCTTCATAACCCATTGGACCTGCTACTTCAAAGCCAGATTCTTTGTGGCAGTTTCTTCTTGCTGGAGCACTGCTTGATGTTTAGATTTTTTTTTTTTTACTCTGAATTCTCATAAAGTGGGCCTCATTTATATTGTGATATTTGCTTTGGCCTGATGATTCTCTAGTAAATTCTAGACCATCAGAGAGAGAAGTAAGTGTTTAAAGTTGGGGGAGTTCAGTGAGTAGGTTTGCTTAATTTGGCTTTCCTGCTTCTTTTTCTTTGTTTTAAATTTGGTTCTTAATATAAAAGTAACACACAGTCATGATAAAAAAATTTGACTTCCCACCTGCTGCCCAGAGGTAAATACTATTAAATCTCTTACTCTTATGTATCCTCAGAAGTTAAATAAATTGAAATAAATACAGATGCATTTAATATAAATTGGATTTTACTATACATACTCTTTGCAACTTGTTCCCCCCACCCCCACCATTAAACAGTATATCTTTTAGCTTTCTTGAAACTAAATTCTTTGAAACATTGATCCTGCCTTCTTTTCCCATTGCTAGCTCTTATGAAACTCAAGTAGCCATGAGCAGTGGAACCTGTGTGGATGGAATTAGGAGAGACCCAACTGCACTCAGGATTTGGAAGGAACAGGGTTAAACTTGCAGGTCAAGAGGTAGAAGTTGGGAAATGTGTTTGGAATCAGGGTGGGCTCTAGAGGGTATGATAAAGATGGGACTGGCCTGGTACATTCAAGATCAATGTACCTGAACTCAGCTGAAGGGGGCAGACAACCAGAGGGATCCCGTTCTAATTTCTTTTTTTCTTACTATATAGTGGGAAAGGTATCATATCCGCATAGTAATAGCTTTTTCACGGGACAATGTTAGACAGCGAAACAAAATATATAATAAATAATTGCTACCATGCATTGGTCACCTGGTTTTCAGAAAATACTTATACAAGGCCTACCACATATTCTGCACTGTGTAACATGACCTCAGACACCTCCAGGTAGATGGCATCAGCCACATTTTATAGTTAAAAGGAACAAGGTACAGAGAGCTGATACAATTTGGCCACAGCCTTGAACCTGGCTCAAACACCAACTATTTCACTCCTGGACCCCATACTCTTTCTGTCCTATCACATTGACTACCATAATGGTGATATCCTTTTTGAAACTAAAAAAGTCTTTGTGAAGGACAAAGCCATGTTAGTAAAATAGGGAAAAGACACCATTAGAAAGAAGAACATTAGGTGAACTTATAACATTTGACTGGTTTTTAAGCTCAGTTCTTGCTGTCTGCTTCTTGTTAACCAGCAGGGTCCATAACCTTGCACTGGAAGCTAGAGACCCTATCAAAAGAGTCCATTAGATTCATAGAAATTAAGTCTAGAAGACATGCAAAACTACGTGGAGCCTTAGCATCTCTTTGAAGTTGGTTTGTTTGAATAGAAGATGTTTATGACATGGTTAAGATGAAAACAGAGGTTGGTAAACATGAGTTTTATCTTCTCAGTCTTGGTGATGGGACCATCCCCATGCCTGAGTTTGATTTATTTAATTCCAGTGTGCCCTTAACATGTAACTGCTTGAGATGTTTTTCAAAGGAATGTGATCATCTTTTAATTTCTAAGGGAAATATATATTTATTTAATGTTATAACTCAAGAAACAATCCAAGAGACTTTTCTCAAAAAAGAAATATGTGCATATGTGTGCAGTCTATGTGGACAGATTGATTGTATGCAAGTATGTCCACATTTGGGCTGAGACCAAGACTCTAGGTCTCTGTTCTGGCCAAGGAGACACTTTTGTTTCCTGCAGTGCCATTGGAATGATGGGAGCCCTGACTGTCTCTGTTGGTGCAAAAGCTTCTGAGATCAAATTAATTCCATGAAAACGAGGAGGGTGTCTGGATGGAGCAGCTCTGCCAGTGCCCCTCAGCAGCTCCGGGATGATAATGCCCAAGCCCAGCAGTGAATAACCTAATCAAGCCGTTAAAGGAAACAGAAGCCCTCTGCCCTGTTTGATTTCTTCCCATAATGATATAAAGTGCAGTTTAATGAAGTCAGAGGGGTCCTGGGCCTCTCGGCGTGGTCAGGCCTTGGGACACAGCACTATTGAGTATGTTGCCGGCGTTCATTACCAGCTGGCTGCCAGCCGACCAGCCAACAAGAGGGCCCTGCTAGTGAGCCGCATTGTAGCCACAGCTTTCTGGGGCAGTTTTTGGGTGGCTGCGGCCCCGCCTGCATTTTGTCTACATAAATTAGACCTTGTGCAGCATATTGGCCTGTCAGGGGACTAGGAAGAAACTGTATATTGTTTCTGGCATCCCTGAGCCCTTCTGCCCCTGACATCTGCTGCGCCTGTGACAGGGAATACATTCTTGACTCATTATCCGAGCAAGTGGAATCCCACCCTGACAGGACCATTAATCAGAATCAAGCAGTCCAGCAAATAAAAAAGAGAGTGAGCAAGAGAGCATGTGAGTGAGGGAGTGACTACAGAAAAGAAAAGAGACACTTTCTAACTTTGGCTTTGGTGTCATTCGGGGGTCTGGACAACTAGCAATCTATCTTTCTGAATGACAGACCTGATGGATGGCATTATTTATGTTTTTGTGTATTAAAAGACAGCTCTGGCACTAGCTTGTCATTTTCACAGAGGTTTACAAAAAGTTGAAATTTAATTTGGAGGAAAAGGAGGGCAGGGATCAGAGGAGGCTGGCCATTTGACAGTCTGCAAAGACAAGAGAGGGGGCTGAGGGCATATGAGCTGGGGTGGGGGTGGGGTGGGGGGGAGGAGGGCAATCGTTGGACAGAGGGGGGCTGTGGACGCGGCCGTGGGGGTGGGGGGCATAGGTGCATGGCCACTGTGGGCTTCCCCTGTGTCCACACTGTCTCTGGATCTCTGGAGCTTTGTAATTTGCATTCAGCATGTGTTAATCATTTTATTGAGATGAATGTTTGGGTTCTTGCTGAGAAAAGATGGAAATGGAAAATATACTGGAGTGCTTGGAATGAGATCTTATGCATATGTGTGGAGATATTTAGAAGATTGTTTCCAAAACTAGAGAAATGCCCCAAATTGGGTGGGACTTGAGCAATATACTCGTGATGTTGCCATCCGGCCAGCACACATGAAGTACCGGATAACCAGTGCAAGTAATTTACCTAATTGCACTGATTAACCCCCACTCCCCCGGGTGGATCTGTAAATGACACATTCACATATAGAAGTATGTGCTCGAGTGCTGGGTGGAGTAGAAAAGGACACAGAGGTGGGTAGGGGATAACCGATTCTGTAGCACACATTTCTCACATGCTACGTGTCGTTCCTACAACCCAGAGTAGGACACAGGAGGAGAGGAATAAAAGATATAACTAAGAGGTTATAAGAATTCATTGTAATTAATTCACTAATTTAAAACTGATTTATTTTTCCAGCTTTATTGGCATATAATTGACATATAACACTGTGTAAGTTTAAGGTGTACGATGTGTCAACTCGATGAACTCATCTATTGCCAAGTGATTACCACCATTGTGCTACTGCTACACCTCCATCACGTGACAAAATTACGATTTCTTTTGTGTGGTAAGAACATTTAAGATTTACTGTCTCAGCAACTTTCAAGTATATGATATAGTACTGTTAACTATCATCACTGCAATGCAAATTTATAACTTTCATTCACAACGCTATGTTCTTGAATGCCTCACACTTGGCTCTTTCCAAAGACATCTGCTTTTTAATCCAACAGCTGAAATGCATCATTTGCTTTAAATTAATAATGCAAAAAACTTTCAGTCCTTGTCTTGTTCTCCTTTTCTACGCCTGCCATGCTAGCCTGTCATACCTTCTCCTGGAGGGTCCCACACTTGGCGTGACTGTAGCTCCAGCAACATTCCCTGGTAGGACAGCAAGACACAGCCCCTGGTTCATGAACCAGGGATGGGACACAGCTTGAAGTTCAAGTGGGCCCAGTGTCAATCTCCAGCCCAACCATCCTCTTCCCAAATCTTTGTTCTTCTTGGATGTAGGTGTACAGGGATCCTGTTCCTCAGCTGTGCTTTTGCCAGAATCCCCTAGGTGTTGTCAGCTCTAGGCCTTGACCCTGGAGGATCATGGGGAGGTGAAGATTATTTATACCTCTGAAGAATATACAGATGGCATGGAAGCAAGGGGCAAAGACGCTACAAGGTAAACTATCTAAAGTTAGGATTAGATTTAATCTTAAAGAGAGGGTTTAGGTCAAGATGAAGGTCTGAGGGGCGCCTGGGTGGCTCAGTGGGTTAAGCCTCTGCCTTCGGCTCAGGTCATGATCTCAGGGTCCTGACATCGAGCCCCGCATTGGGCTCTCTGCTCAGCGGAGAGCCTGCTTCCCCCTCTCTTTCTGCCTGCCTCTCTACCTACTTGTGATCTCTCTCTGTCCAATAAATAAATAAAATCTTTAAAAAAAAAGATTAAGGTCTGACATGAATAACAGCAGCCTTCCCCTTTAAGGATAGGGCAATGTGCCCCTTACTTCAGTGAGCAGGCTGGTCAGAAACCCCTGGTGCCTGGATTAACAGGTATTAGAATGATAGCTGGCCAGTCAAGAAGTGGATGGCAACTCCCAAGCTGAATGGAGCAACCATGACAAAGAATTGTATTGGAAAAAGGAGCTATGTTTCTGTTATGAGGATTTAGACTCCCTAAACAACCCCGTTTGTCAGCTTTGTTGTCAGTCCTGGGTTCTAATGTCAGCCCTGTCACTTTTTAGCCTTCCAGATATTGGTTTCTTTAATCTTCAATAAAATAAGGATGATTAGAATTGCTTCTTTGTGTTGCAAAGATTAAATGTGAAAATACATGTAAATATATCATTAAAATCCTGGTGTATAGTAGATGCTCAGAGAATATCTCACACTTAAAGAACCCATGGCCCTAAAAGGAACACATTTACTATCTAGAGTTTTCACTGATATCTTTCATTCCTTTTATCCAACTAGGAAACCATTCCTTTCAAAGAATACTAGGATCTTTCATTTATCATGACAAAGTATCATATAGTGTCATGAACTATATCTCAATTTAAACCTAGAAAATCAAGGATTGAAAAAGTGAGGAGAGTGAGCTGATGATATGTATAAAAGCCAAATATAAAATGGAGACTTTCTAAATATGGCATTTTATCTGTTGAAAAACACCTGATCCTGTCATACATTAGATCACGTATAGCAGGGTTGGCATGGGAGGGCAACAGAGTGACAGACTGTGGAACATGTCTCACAGTGGCTCTGTGGGCTCTGATGTCTTACCTCTCTAGAAGAGATGCTGCCCTGGGATTATGTATAGAAGTTTGGAGCTGTATATTCTAGACAGGCCAGCATGCTTCCCCTCTCTGGTATGAACAGTTGCTTCTTAAACAAAGGGAGGAGCAGTGAACTCATCTTCAATGACTTAACTTTAAAGCAAATCAATTAATGTTGATGGACCTCAGTTTCTTCATTGGTAACATGTAGATGATCATATATTCTTTAAAGGATCATGAAATTCCAGGTATTCTTAGAAAGTGCTCAGTCTAGCACAGTGCTTGGAGTACAGGGTGTTCAAAAAAAGGGTCTATTATTATGGCCATAGTTTGGCTTTCAGAAACAGGTTTGCCCAAATGGACTGGGAATTGACCCAAGTAAAGAATCTATATGTAGTATAGTATAGATTGTGTCCCCAACCTCAAGAGTCTTTTAGGAAAAGCCTACTTAAATAGATTTGCTTCTCTATATTTTTCCTCCAACTGAATCTTTAAGTTTACTGAAAGGTCTAGTTGCTCTTAACAAGGATGATTAGAAAGAGAGGAGAGTGAAGGCTGGGCAGAAACAAAGGGCATGAGGCAGAAGAAGTAATAGAAAGAATGGGCATAGAGATTTCTACATGTTGCTTTAAGAGAAGGAAAGTAACTGTGGGGGAACTAAACCTGGCCTTTAGAACACATTCTTGTCCTCCTCAGAAGATGGGGTCTGAAACTCAGGAGAGAGGATGGGTGGGGTAGGTCATGGTGTCCTCTGGTTCTCTTGTGTGAAGTTCGCAAGGGTGGAACAAGACTCCCTCAGGGAGCAGAGGGGTGGATTGATAAAACCTCACTTTTTCCAGTGCAGGAGTCCAAGTTCTTCATCTCTAGGTCCATGGTGGGATCCAGGAGAAAGAATCAACAGCTGGGTCATTATAGATGAGACCTTGAACATCTGGATGGAGGAGCAGCCACAGAGGGAAAAAGCCTCTTGGTGTCCATATTATCTGTGACTAATTAAAAGACCTTTATAGGCATCCCACTGAAACTCAGAGCCTGAAAATATTCCAGTGGTGGAGGGGTGCAGGGAGTGGTAGATTAAATGGAAATCAACTGTAAAGTAGCCAATTGTAATAATTAAACATCTGCAAAAATTTTTGATATTTTCCTTAGTGTATTGTTTTCATTATTTTAGCAAACCTAAAAATACTCTTAAAAAAGGCTTCCATTGTCCTCCTTGTCCCTTTTATTTTTCTCAGAATAATTTAAACCTCTTATTTATAAATTCTCCTACTACAGGGATTTTAAGCCTTGGGAGAAAAAATTATAAACATCTGCCCTATTATTTTCCTGGTGGGTCAGATGGGTAACTTTCTGCTGAATAGGTCACCCAAGTACTAGTGGAATGGCAGATATGTCACCAGCCACTCTGAATCTTCTCTGGACTAGTCCTATGACCTAAAGCCAACCACTTCTCCCCCTACACCCTGCCCAGATCCCAAGCCTTGGCCACATATTTTAAAATCCTGATATATTGCTTTC
Source organism: Taxidea taxus jeffersonii (assembly GCA_003697995.1). Lineage (NCBI taxonomy): Eukaryota > Metazoa > Chordata > Mammalia > Carnivora > Mustelidae > Taxidea > Taxidea taxus. The sequence continues at coordinate 16,545 of RCUC01141647.1, read as the reverse complement.
ATGGACTGTTGAAAAATGCATGCAAATTTCTTAGCACAGTGTCTGGCTCTTCCTAGAAATGCTTTCTACTCTTATTATCACATTCCTATGACAGCAGTCATCAAGTATGAATGGAAAGTCTAGAGATGATATGTTTTATCTGAGGGAGAGGAAGAGAAGAGCCATGTAGAATTGGACAATGAGGCAAACAATCTCAGGAGGACATGCTCCCATAATTTCTTTCCAAACAACTGTTAGCTGATCTCTCTGCCTGGTGCCGGGAATGTATGAAAAAATATAGTCCTTGCCCTCCGAGTCTGGTGGAGGAAATAAACACACAAACACACAACCCCGTGGAGATAGGCTTACAAGAAGAAATGTATCTGCAAAGGAACACTGCCTGTAAAGCCCCTGGAGCCTGTTAGGTGGCCCCAGGTGGTCCTCTCTTTGCTCTTTGGACAGCTAGGAGTGGTATGGTTATTGGCTACCTGGAAAACGGAGCTCTTTCTTGCTTTCAGCCCAGAAGTTCTAAGTCCTCGGTATCCTCCTAGGACAAATCTCTATTAGGCAGGCAGTTTGCTTCTAGGTCCCTGAAGTTCATTTGGTGGACTCAGCTGTTTGTGAAATCCAAGGGAGTTATTCATTAACGTCAGTAAGAAATGCTTGACTAACATCTGGCTTGTTGGGGGCTGGGCTCGGTTAATTCTACTTGGAACAACACCAATATTAGTTCTGCTTGGATTAACACCAGCACTAATGATGACATAAGACTCTTACTTCATTAGCCTGATGAAGGGAAAATCTTGCATGTTCAGCCTGAGCCAAAGAATAGAGCCCAGGTCCAAGACTCAGGAACTGAGCCTAATGAGTGAATCAAGCTAAGTGGACAGAAGAAATCACCCAAGCATAGAGGGAGGTGCAGAGGGATGTTATAAGGGCTACTTGGGCCCAGACAGATGTGTTGGGAACACTTAAGTGTTTTAGAGGTTATAAGGATCAAAGAAAGCATACTGACTGAGTCTCATTTTTTAAGGATAGTTACAGCCAACCAGAGAGCTGCTTTGGTTTTTATATCTCAAGTGTTCAAATACTCACTGATAAGGGGACAAATGGGCTGTGCTCAGGAAAGAAAACCATTGGCAGTACTTCTCTTCATCCCTAAGTCATCTCTCCCCACCCCTGGGCTCAAACACATATATGCTCACACACATAGTTTCCCACTTTCCACTCAGACTGCAAATATTTAATAGGCATGTGTCCTGAGTCTCATGACATGTTAGAGCTCTAGAGACGAATGAAGTGGACATGCCTCCCTTTAGGGAACTCAGACTGGAATCAGGGGTGTCCTGACAAGTAAGCAGAACACTAAGCATACTGAGGTTTGGCTGATGGAATAGCACTTCTCTCTGAGTTGGGCAGGGCAAGGAGTGGGAGAAGGAAAGCCCTGGAACTGGAATGACTAGGAGTTACTCAGGCGAAGGATGCTCTGGCAGGGAAGGCAGCTACTGAAGACCCTTCAGAAGCGGGAACCTGGGGGCTAGAGGGGCGAAGAGCCCTCCGGTGCATTCTGCACCAGAACTGGGAGTAGGGAGAGCAGAGTGGAGAAGCTGGCAGGATCTGTCATCACATGCCAGTTGCAGTGAAGAGTTTGTCAATATCTTCATCTCAGGTGACATCTTTGAGACTCTCCAGCCTAGAAGCATGGTCAGAAACTCACTTTAGGAAACTGGGAAGTCCTACCAGCCAACCTGTTCCTACTACTTTTTCTCAGGTTTCAGATATTTAGGAAGACTTTGACTTTGTGGTGTGAGTTCAGATTCTGCTATACTTCCTTCTTTGTCCCAACCTGGAAATGATAAGTGTTGGAGGTAACGGTTGTGGTCCTGCTGTTATTCTGACCTAGATGTGCCAGGGTACTCATCAGTGGCTGCCAATCCAAAAAGGCTTCCAGCCCTCAGCTCAGGAGCTCCCTTGGAGACAAGAAGCACCTTCCTTGGGGTCTGGTTATCTTAACCTGACTCTCAGCTATCCAGAGTCATCCAATGCACAGCCCAACTCAATAAAAATTTTTTTAATATTTTATTTATTTATTTTAGAGAGAGAGCATGTCAGCGGGATGAGCAGAGGGAGAGGAAGAGGGAGAGAGATAATCTCAAGCAAAATCCCCACTGAGCATAGAGCCAGACTTGGGGCTGGATCCCAGGAACCGAAGATCATGACCTTAGCAGAAATCAAGAGTCCAATGCTTAACTGATTGAGCCACCCAGGCACTCCCTCCCAATTTAGTCAAATTTTATTCATCTCTACTGCTTACATAACACTGATGTCTTCTGTTCATATTTATGCAAAGATAAGGGCCACTATTTCAGTAATGGAAAGAGTCAACAAACTTGCTACTACCATTTCATCTGCTGCCATCAAGTACTTCCAATGGCTCCGAAACTATTTCCTCTTTTGTTCACATATTGTGTTGCATCACTAGCGGGGGATGAACCCAATAGCCACGCAGGCTCAGCCTCGGCTCCAGCTCCAGAGCAGGTAGCACAATTCATGAGCATCGCGAGAGGCTGTGGTCTGATTCCAAGACCAAATATCTGGTGACAGCACGATTCGAAGACTACAGCTTAATCCCCCTGAACAAACAGGAAACAGTTTGCTAGTAAAACAGAGTTGAGTTTATTACAATTGACAATATTAAAATTAAAAGAAAAAATTGTTTATGCTGGCTCTGCTTTTCACTGACCTGACGAAATGCAAAGGGACAGTAGGCAAAAGCTGGTGACTTTGTTGTGTTTTTGTCTCTGTGGCAGAGAGCTGAGGTCTGAGGCCTTTGCTGGTTCCCTGGGACACCAGGGAGGTGGTGGGGGGGAGGAGGAGTGAGGCTGGGAGCCACCACAGAGTGAATTCTGGGTGCGAACTCTCAATTCTTCTGCTCTCATTCGCTGATGGTCCCTGAACAGGAGGCTTCCACTGCCCTGTGGCGACACCTGGCAATAAAAGGAAATGGCTATAAATGATCAGTGGGTTCTCTGCAAATGTAAGACTTAATGAAAACATGAAATGAAGAAATAGAAAGTCCAGTTTTAAATCCGAGTTTTCTCGGCAGTGAAGACATCTGTTCTAGGAGGTCTGGCTTGGAAGGTGAAAGGATCAGTTTAGATTTGGAACAAGGTGCTAGAGCTTTGAAGGAGGTAGTTGCCCCTGATTAAGAAGAGTGAGGTCAATTCTGAGGTCCCCACTTAGAGAAGGCCATCTAAGATATTACTTGGGTTCCAGGTGACATTGAAGCTAATATTACTTTCCAGGGGATCTAATGTTGATTGAGTGTATATATGAAATGAATTATATACATCATTTATTTAGTCTGAAACTGTGAAGTCGACACTGGCCCTTCCTATAGAGAAGAAGAGTTGAGCTCAGAGAGATTAAGTCCCAGAACGAGGTATTGGAGCGGGGACTTCATTTGTCTGATTACAATAATTCTTTTTCCACTATACTTCCCAAAGGGCATGGAGGAATGTGATGGTTTTTAATAAATCCTTTCCTTTACTGTAACATTACTGATATTTTACTATAACTGCTCTTTTTATGATGTTTTCTTGGGAGAGAAGTTGGAAGGACCAACCCTATGGGTTGTCCCACTGGATTATCCTTTGTGGGTAGATGCCCTTCCCCCCACCTCTGCCACATAAGTCCTGGAGGGGTTAACCTTGTCCTTATTCCAGATACTGCCTTGGCCACCCCCTTCTGCAAAGGGAATGCATGCACACACGCACAGACACACACAACTTTGAATAACATTTTTTTAAAGGATTTTATTTATTTGAAAGAAAGAGAGAAAGAGAAAGCACAAGTGGGGGGGGGGCGCAAAAGGAGAGAAGCATACTCCCTTTTCAGCAGAGAACCCTACACACAGCTTGATCCCAGGACCCCGAGATCATGATCTCAGCTGAAGGCAGACACTTAACTGATTGAGCCACCCAGGTGCCCCTTGAATTACATTTATTTTTTATTTTATTTTTTAAAAAGATTTTATTTATTTGACAGACAGAGATCCAAGTAGGCAGAGAGGCAGGCACAGAGAGAGGAGGAAGCAGGCTCCCTGCTGAGCGGAGAGCCCAATGCAGGGCTCGATTCCAGGACCCTGGGATCATGACCTGAGCCGAAGGCAGAGGCTTTAACTCACTGAGCCACCCAGGTGCCCCTTGAATTACATTTAAAAACCATTTTCCATTCACCTGACTTACCCCTAGTCCCTGGATTGCTCCCCTGGTTGCAGAAGAGGATATCACAGAGAGTGCCTTTGAGGGGGGATGTAGAGATCAAAATCACATTATTTTTATAACCAGTTACTCACTGGTCTATGAACTGTCTCAGCTTCCAAAGCATCCCAAATTTTGGTTCCCATGATCTGCTTTCATTTTAGCGTCAAAGTACAGCTCCATTTGAAATTATTTTCTGAGCCAATTCTTACGTCTAACATCTTCTGGTCTTGTACATGCTCTCATGAAATCCACATTCTGGATGCCAGCAAGAGTTAGACTGTCCAGGGTTTCCTCTCTGTAGACTTCTGGTACGTGACCCTCATAGTAATATAACCCATTTGTATGACTTCCCTAGAGCCACTGTAAAATTTACTATAAGTGTGGTGACTTAGAGCCTAAATAGAAATTTATTCTCTTGCAGTTCTGGAGGCCAGAACTCTGAAACCAGGGTGTCGGTAGGGCCATACTTCCTCCAGAGGCTTTAGGAGAGAAGCTGTTCCTTGCCTCTTCTGGAGGCCTCTCTCTTAGCTCCATCTTCACCCTCTCCTCTGTGCATCTGTCTCAGAACTTCCTTTGCCACACACCTATGAAGATACCTGTGATCACATGTAGGGTCCATTTCCCCCCAAACAGAAAATGCTCCTCCTCTAGAGATCTTTAATGCAATCACAGTTTTGCTATATAAGGAAATGTTCTCAGGTTCCAAGGACAAAGAGGCTGTGGGGCCACCATTCAGCTCACTACACTGTCTCTGCTTCTTGCATTATCCCCACCTCCCATCATCAATCTTTGTTGCATGGCATGTCAGCTCCTTTTTGAGCCACACTGCTGAATGATTTATGATCTTCTCTTCCAAGGGGCAATGGAACACATGTGTTCCTGACACTGGTGGCCACCCTCACTCTCTTAGTCTTTTGTTTTTCTTTCTCATCAATCAGCTGTTGCATTTCAACCTATGGTCCCTTATCCAAGGGGCTGTGATGTACTCTATCTTCCCTTCACTGATCCATTCCATCCTCTGCCCTGCCAGGCAATGGTAATTTCCCACAGCAACATCATCCAGCCAATATCCAATATTGTAGTATTCAACCCAAATTTCCTTGGTCCTGATGACGAACATCAAAAAAGATTAAAAAGAAGCAACTAGGATATCAAAGACCATTTTTTAATCTCTCTTAAAACCATTGATTTCCCTTGAACTAAAATGCATTAGATAAAACATGAGAAAAATGTCCAGTTCATGCATAGTTATCAGGTCCTAGAAAGTGAAACCCAAGCTGGTGATGAATTCTTACTCTAGGCAAGGGTCTCTAAGAATAGGGATCAAGGAGAAGCACAATCCAGGAACAGTAATTTAGACCCAGAGTCAAGAGACATGGATTCTAATCTTAATTCTCTCACTGACAATTTACCTACCTGAGAAAGTTACTGCATCTCTCTGGACCTCAGGTGAATCACCTGTAAAGTGGGGTTAATAGTGTCAGCCTTGTTTGCCCAGTAGGGATTTGTAAGTCTCAAAGGACAGCTTTGGAAAACACCACATACAATGTGTGTCTTTCTTCTAGCAAGTAGACAGGAGCTTGAGCTTGCTTCATACAGACCAAACCTAACCTTAGCATTGGGATGCCTACTCCTTCTCATCTACCTTCTCAATAAGTCATTTGATTTGGAGTCTGCAGGCATGGTTGTGAGTTACATACTTGCTTTTAATGTGTGTGTGAGATTATAGGTAAGTATCACTATATTTGAACTTCATCTTCTTTTCAGTAGAATGGGAATTCTCACCTTTATTCAGTTTAATCACATAAACTCAAGTATTAAGAACATTTTTGAAATTACAAAGTGCTATACAGATGGAAGTTCATGTTATTAAGATGACTGAATACCCATTATCCTCCTCTTCTGATTCCCAAATAATTGGGATAAGTCATGGGATATACATGTCTCACCCATTGTGACCCCAGGGGTTCATGGTTGGTTCCATCATCCTCACTTGTGCAGTATGACAGTGGAGCTGGCATGGGAGCCAAAGGACACATTCCATATTTGTCCTCTTTAGTGTGTTGCACCAACTAAAGCGGTACACTAATTAGTACAGGGTAACTGCTATAACAAACAACACATTTCTGTTGGAATAATAGAACAAAAGACTATTTCTTTCTCGTGTCACAGTCTGAAGCAGGATGGGGAGAGAAGGCAGGTGGCTGCAACTCCTTCCATCCTGTGGCTCTGCCTTTCCCTTAGGCTTCCGAATCCTCTGCTTCATTTGATGCATCCAGCCTGTTGATAATTGAAAACAGCGCCTAGAGGACTATATGGGAAGATGTCGAGGTCAGTCCTAGAGGTAGTCTACATCACTTCTACCTAGACCCCACAGGCCAGAACTCAAGCACATGGCCTCACCTAACTTTAAGGCAAATGGGAAATGTAGCCCAGTGGTGTACCCAGTAGGAAAGAGAGAAATACATATACTGCTGAGCCCTAGCAATATCTGCCAAAGTGGAATCCTTTAGGATGATTTAGAGATATTTAAATTAGGATCAATTTTCCTTGGTGCATAGCCAGAGACAATAGACTAAATCTAAAAGATATTAGGTATTACTCAAAGCAAATGTATATGTGTGTGTGTATACACGTGCATATTCTATACTAATGGATGAGTGAGGTTCTTAGGAGCTATGTGTAAATCAGTTGTTTAAAATTTAAACACATTTATTAGAAGTTGTAGGATATATCAGTTAAGATATAAAATTTGGAATCGGACAGCCTGGATGCAAATCCCAATCACCACTAGCTAGCTGAATAGCCTTAATAAAGGTACTGGAATCTAGAGGCTTTCAAACACTTTTTTAAAAAGATTTATTCATTTATTTATACAAAGGGGAGCCACAGAGGGAGAGAGAATCATAAGCAGACTCTGTACTGAGCGTGGAGCCCGATGCTGGGCTTGATCTCACCACCCTGAGATCATGACCTGAACCAAAATCAAGAGTCTTAACTGACTGGGCCACCTTGACTATCCTCAAACACTTTTGAATATGCATACACACGTACATATACACGTGTATATGTACACATATGCCACATATATCCTTGATTCGTATGTGTATATATATGAGTATATATACATACGTGTGTGTATATGTATATATATGCTGTATGCATTTAGGCTTGTGGAGTCAACTTACATTGACTTTCTTCCTAGTGATGGGCCATGACCTTCATTTGAAACCATTGACTTAACCTCTCATTAGTCTCACTTTCCTCAACTGCAAATGGGCTTATTGTATCAAACAAACTAACATTCATAAAGGATTTCATGAAGTGAACATTTACTATATGTCAGCAATTATTATTATTATTATCATTATACTGTTTTTAAATGCTAGCTTGCCAAAATTCACAACAACTATTGAGAGGCAAAGAGAGAATTCAAGCAAGGAATTGTTGCCCCCTTTCCATGTTAGCACAGGAGGATCATTTAATTCTTCCTTTTTCCCCCTCTCTTCACTCAGTCACGTAGGAAATATTTATTTAGTGCAAATACGTGCCAGGCATTATGATAGCACTGGGAATGGAAGAAGGAAGAAATCATGGCTGCTGTTCTCATGCAGCTTGGATATCTAGAAATGTGCTGTGGTAGGCAGTGACCACTCAGCATATGCGGTTATTTGCATTTATATTTCAATTAATTAAAATGAAATAAAATTAAAAATTTATCCCCTCAGTCACACTAGTCATATTTCAAGTGTTCAGCCACCATGTGGGGCTAAGTGGCTGCCATACTTGACAGTCCAGGAGTGGAAAACCTTCTATCATCATAGCATGTTCCGAAGTATAAACAAAGTGCCTTGATAGAATGCACATCTAGTCTTCAAATTCGGAGGTTGAGAAGAGAAAGAGAATTCACATGAAATGGCCTTCATCCTCTGAGGAGAATTCAGGATTTCCCAATCATTTCATATTGGCACTTAAGGATCCAGCTCCATGCTACTCTCAGTTTGCCCTCTTCCCACATTCCTGGGATGGAAATTTTGTTGCATGATGGAAAGAGCAAAACTTTGGAAACAGGGCTGGTTCAAAATCATAATCATTTATGAACTGAGAGCTTGAATGTGTTATCTATTCACTCCTACTGTTAGGCCCTTTGATCTACAAAACAAGGATCAAAGTGGACAAGCAAGCTGTCTAGGATTTAATTGTCTAGGACAGGTAAGAAGGGACTTACACATAATTGATATAACTTTCTTTTTCCTTTCTCCTCAACTACCTCTCCTAAAGGCTTACCTATCCGGGCTTTGGTTAACTCTGCCCTTAAACCAGCTCTCCCCATGTGCTCTGTTCCCCAGCCCTAATCTGCAGAGAATAAAGGGGACTATCCGGGGGTAGAGTGATGCAAACAAACCCCCATCTAAGTGAAGGCTGGTGTTTCATTCCACGGTGCAGTGGGTGAAACGCTGATCTGGACTAGAACTGACAGTGTTTTCTGTCTTTCATGCTGAAGGATAGGATTCTTTCACCTCTGAAGGCAAGTTCACTTGAGACCATGTAGCTTATGAACCAGGAAAGCAGATTATGAGAAAGGAACAGCTATATGCTTATGCAAACATCATGTTTATTTGGAACTCTGCAAAGAACTGATCTTTCATATGGGGATGAGAAACATAATGAAATCCCCTCTGGGAGGAAATATGAGAGGGTTGACAGTTGCATTAACGGGGTCACAATGGTCCTTGTTCAGGTCTTTAAACACCAAGCTCTTTCCTACCATATGATCCTCACATATGCACTGACTCCTACCTGCCAAGAATGTTCCTCTCCCTCATAATGGGTTTTTGACTAAGCCCTATTTGACATTCATTTCTCAACTATCAGTGCAGCCATTCTGGATACTCCAATAAAAACCACGCTGCCTGCCTATTCTTCTACCTCATACCATATGCTTTATTCATAAACCTTATGGAAAATAGCAAATTGCCATATGTGTTCATTTGTATGATTATATAATTTGTATCTCTTAGACTAGACTATAAGCTCTATGAGGCCATTGAAATATGCTCCTAGCATGAGATCATGCTGGATTTTTCACTTCTGCATATTCAGTAGCATGGTCCGTGGTCTCATGGTATGTGAGTCTTCGATAGCGATAAGGTTATTGTCCAGGTGTACATTGGTCTTCTTTGTCCACTCTCATTCTGATTATGGTTAAAGATCTAGAGATTGTGAGATTATCCTGATTTATCTGTATGGATTCCATGTAGTTGCAAGGGTTTTTCTAAGAGGGAAGCAAGGGGATGAAGTCAGGAGAGAAGATGTGACTAAAAAGTAGAAGTGAAGAGCTTTAAAGATGGAGGAAAAAGGCTAGGAGTCAGGGATACAGGTGCCTCAAGAAGGTAGGAAAGGCAAGGAAACAGATTTTCTAGACCTCTAGAAAAAATGCAGCTCTGCTGACACCTTGGTTTCAGTCCATAAGATCCATTTTGGACTTCTGACCTCCTGAAGTGTAAAATAAAAAAGAAGTGTGTTGTTTTAGGTCATTAAATGTGTGGAAATTTGCTAGAGCAGCAATAGGAAACAAACACGGACGTGCTCAGCAAACGCTTGTCTGCCTGGATTAAAACCTTGTGGGACAATCTGCAGGCTGATATACTTTTGAACCTACTTCAAAAGCAATGAAATGGATGTAAAATTTTCATGTAATCTATATGGAAAGGGTGGTTATATATGGAGAACCCTAGAGGTTAAGGATGCAGCTCAACCTGCTCTACACTGAAGAGGCTGTAGGTCTTAGCTCTACCCCTGGCTTGAGGGGCAGTTTGCAATTTACAAAAATAGAGTCTATGTAGCTGCCACAAATCTGGGAAGAGGATATAGTTCATAATTTAGCTCAAAGTGGGCAAAGCCTCTGCCACTGACATCGTGTGGCCTGTCCTGGCCAAATGGGGCAGGCTCTCCTTTCCTGCTGGGTGCTCTCCAGAGCTTTGGTGGAGGCAATGCTGCTATCCCAGTGGAAGTCAAAAGCCAAACTGCAACAGGATTGAAGGAATCCAGTTCTGTCTGGCTCCCGAGTGAGAGGGTGGTAGTTAAGCACATTTCCTCCAAGCCAGAGAAGCACAACTCTGCCAGGGTAATCAAATTAAAACAGGAAGGTGGAGAAATGATCTTCATTAAAAGCATACCTGCCACACTATTTTTCCAAGCCAATTTGGCACGGAACCTGCCTCTACTGCTTTTAATAGGTGTGAACTGATGTTTTATTTAACTGTCCACCTTCTCTTGGCTCCTGATGCTGCCTAGAAAAATAAAGGTTTTAAAATTTATTTCTGATTTAGCTGGCCATGAGTCCAGGCTATTCCCAGGGCTACAGCCTCAGGGAAACATTAGAAAGAATCCTCATTTTTTTCAGAATTACTTATTTCATTCAAAAACTACTGAGCTCCTATGAATCACATTTGGAACCATCTGAGCTTACTCTTTTTTGAGGGCTTGTGTGTGTTATTTTTGTTTTTGCAGTACTCTTGGTTTTCTCCCCACTGGTTATTAATCAATTTAAATGCTCTTACTTTTTGAGTTAATTTGTATAATTTGCATTTTTCAGTAAAATCTTTATTTTGATCCATTTCTCAATTTTATTGTAGTGTCAAATGAAGGATTTTTTAAAAAGTCTTCTAATTTCCATGAAATCTGTGAATATACACCCTTTCCCTTCTCTTCTATTGTATATTTGTGTTTTCTTTTTTTATTTCTTGATAGACAAGTTGGTAGATCCATCCATTTTGCTTTGTAGATTTTACCTACCTCATTGAGTTTTGGTTTTATCCACGCAAATTTATTTCATATATTTCCTTGAAATTTGTTTACTTATTCTTCCAACTTTTTGAGTGGAATATTAATTATTTATGTTGGTTTTGTTAAGTAATAGTGTTGTTTCAGGGTATAAATCTTCCTCTGAGTACAAATTTGTGTGCATTCACTAAGTTTGGATGTGAAGGTTTCCTTTATTGTTATTTAATGTTTTAATTAAGATGTTGACATTCTCGTTGACCTGAGGTTTTTTTAATTATAATTTTTATTATGTTATGTTAGTCACAATACAGTACATCATTAGTTTTTGATGTAGTATTCCATGATTCATTGTTTGCATATAATACCCCGTGCTCTATCCAATACGTGCCCTCCTTAATACTCATTAGAGTTAAGATATTCCAGTTTGTGAATTATTTGTACTTCTGTTATTTATTTCTCTTCTTGGAGTCTAATGGTCAAATAGAGTGTAGAGTTCTTTGGTATTTATTTAAATTTTCTTCACGTTTTATATGATTAATTTAAAAAAAAACATTTACACATAAAATGTAGATGTATTTTTACTATTAGATGTGAAGTTTGATATATAGAATTTGAAATGAAATATATAACTTTATTGACTATGTCATTGGGAATAGGCATATTATGTTAAAAACATCGAAGGCTTTTCATACTTGACATGAAACAGTAATAATGCTTCCTATTTCCAGTGAGTTTCAGTAAAATTTTCATTGCAGTTTAAACAGATTTTTATTTTTTTTTAAAGATTTTTATTTCTTTATTTGACAGAGAGAGATTACAAGTAGGCAGAGAGGCAGGCAGAGAGAGGAAGGGAAGCAGGATCCCTGCTGAGCAGAGAGCCCAATGTGGGGCTGGATCCCAGGACCCTGGGATCATGACCTGAGCTGAAGGCAGAGGCTTTAAGCCACCCAGGAGTCCCTAAACAGATTTTTATATTATATTTTATTCTGTTTAATTTAATTTAATTTTATTCTGCTTGATGCATACAGGTAGAAGATCGATACACATTTATTACATGTTATGTCTTCATCATTAAAACAGGACTTTCTTTGTCCTATTTAATCCTTGAATTTTGAATTCCACTTTGTGAGACTTAACTCTTGAAACTCTGGCTCCTTCTATTTTAGTTGTATGTGGTTTTATTTCACTTTTCACTTATCTGCTATGTATTTGCCCATCATTTTAGTTGGTCCGAGGGTTGTGGGTTATTGTTAAGCAGTTTGGCCTTAATGAATACCTGCTTGGTAGGTATGTTTTCTGTGGACTGAAGTTATGCTTTTTTAACCCTAAACTGGGAGTTTTTCCTTGAATAGGTTAAGTTATCTGTTTACATTTAGGGTTATGTAATGTATTTTTGAAATTATTATGTTATCTTATGTTTCTGTTTGTTATAGTTTTTCTCTTTTTTATGTTATACTATTTCCTTCTTCCATTTCCCCTTTCTTCCTTCCCTCCTTCCTTCCTCCCGCTCTTTCTTCCCTCCCCCTCTCCCTCCCTCCCTTCCTTCCTTCCTATTTAAAACATATTTTTCCTGTTGCCCATGGTGTGCACTTGTGTGTATCTTTTGCTATATGTTCCTGATCCTTGTTGGGTCAGTTTTTTGAGAACTGCTGTTTCTTCTTCTGATAGGGAATACAGGCTGTGCTTAACTAATGTGCCAAAATTTATAATTATCACAATGAAATTGAGAAAGTAAATAACATTGATTTTTTTTCCTATTAAAGATATACAAATTAGGTCATTCAGACTTTGCTGCCTGGGTTTTGTTGTTATATTCCTAAGTGGTTCTCTTAGCAAAATGATTACTACTACATTAAATTATCAAATTATATTCCAGTTCTTATTTTCTCTACTGCATATCTTGTCTTTGAAGAATTAGGTACATATGATCTTTTCCTTCAACTAGCAAAATTACTTGGGGACAACTCTCTGTTTCCATATGTTAGATGTTCAACATTAGCTTTTCCCAAATATTCTTTATTCATGACCTCTTGATTTTGATTAATCTCCTAGTTGGTTAGATTCTATCCTCAAGTAGGTTTTTCAGGAATTGCTATGCTATGCTTTAGTCTCTGAGTTTTTCTTTCTGTTGTCAAAACACATGAATAGAAATTTGGCTACATGTAAAAATTCTTGGTTTCCATTCTTCCACTGCTTTAAAACTCTACAAATATTGTTCCATCTCATTCTGGAATATTTTGTTTTTGAGGTTTTCCTTTGAGGTCAGTCTGATTGTTTCCCTTTGTAAGTTATTTTTGCCTAGCTCCTTATAACATTCCTTTCTTTATTTTTGAAAAGCAAAAGATTCTTTAGGTTATATCTTGAAGCTTATTGATAATTTCAAAAACTATGGTAAATTCTTTCAGTCTGTAGATTGAAATCTTCATGAACTCTAGGAATGTTTTCTTCCATTATGTATTTGATTGTCCCATTTCTTCTTCAAAATCATTTATCACTTGCATGATTATCTTCTGTCTATTCTCCATATAGCTTACTAGATTTTTTTTTTTTACTTTATTTAAGCTTTATTTAAACATATGATGTAACCCCACCACCCTCACCCAACCCCTCTTCCCCCCACCCCCCTCAGTTTGTTTTATGACATTAAGAGTCTCTTTTGGTTTTTCTCCCTCCCGATCCCATCTTCTTTCATTTTTACTTTTCCTACCACCTTAACTCCCACCCCCGTTGCATCTCCACTTCCTCATATCAGGGAGATCATGTGGTAGTTGTCTTTCTCCAGTTGACTTATTTCGCTAAGCATAATACGCTCTAGTTCCATCCATGTCATCGCAAATGGTAAGATTTCATTTCTTTTGATGGCTGCATAGTATTCCATCGTATATATATACCACATCTTCTTTATCCATTCATCTGTTGATGGGCATCTAGGTTCTTTCCATAACTTGGCTATTGTGGACATTGCTGCTATAAACATTCGGGTACATGTGCCCCTTTGGATCACTACGTTTGTATCTTTAGGATAGATACCCAGTAGTGCAATTGCTGGGTCATAAGGTAGCTCTATTTTCAATTTTTTGAGGAACCTCCATACTGTTTTCCAGAGTGGTTGCACCAGCTTGCATTCCCACCAACAGTGTAGCAGGGTTCCCCTTTCTCCGCATCCTCGCCAGCATCTGTCATTTCGTGACTTGTTCATTTTAGCCATTCTGACTGGTGTGAGGTGGTATCACCTCACCTGTGGTTTTGATTTGTATTTCCCTGATTCCCAGTGATATGGAGCACTTTTTCATGTGTCTGTTGGCCATCTGGATGTCTTCTTTTCAGAAATGTCTGTTCATGTCCTCTGCCCATTTCTTGATTGGATTATTTGTTCTTTGGGTGTTGAGTTTGCTAAGCTCTTTGTAGATTTTAGATACTAGCCCTTTATCTGATATGTCATTTGCAAATATCTTTTCCCACTCTGTCAGTTGTCTTTTGGTTTTGTTGACTGTTTCCTTTGCTGTGCAAAAGCTTTTGATCTTGATGAAGTCCCAATAGTTCATTTTTTCCCTTGCTTCCCTTGCCTTTGGCGTTGTTCCTAGGAAGAAGTTGCTGCGGCTGAGGTCGAAGAGGTTGCTGCCTGTGTTCTCCTCAAGGATTTTGATGGATTCCTTTCTCACGTTGAGATCCTTCATCCATTTTGAGTCTATTTTCGTGTGTGGTGTAAGGAAATGGTCCAATTTCATTTTTCTGCATGTGGCTGTCCAATTTTCCCAACACCATTTGTTGAAGAGGCTATCCTTTTTCCATTGGATGTTCTTTCCTGCTTTGTCGAAGATTAGTTGACCATAGAGTTGAGGGTCTATTTCTGGGCTCTCTGTTCTGTTCCATTGATCTATGTGTCTGTTTTTGTGCCAGTACCATACTGTCTTAATGATGACAGCTTTGTAGTAGAGCTTGAAGTCTGGAATTGTGATGCCACCAACTTTGGTTTTCTTTTTCAATATTCCTTTGGCTATTCGAGGTCTTTTCTGGTTCCATATAAATTTTAGGATTATTTGTTCCATTTCTTTGAAAAAATTGGATGGAATTTTGATAGGTATTGCATTAAATGTGTAGATAGCTTTAGGTAGCATAGACATTTTCACGATATTAATTCTTCCAATCCATGAGCATGGAACATTTTTCCATGTCTTTGTGTCTTCCTCAATTTCTTTCATGAGTACTTTATAGTTCTCTGAGTATAGATACTTTGCCTCTTTCGTTAGGTTTATTCCTAGGTATCTTATGGTTTTGGGTGTAATTGTAAATGGGATTGACTCCTTAATTTCTCTTTCTTCTGTCTTGTTGTTGGTGTAAAGAAATGCAACTGATTTCTGTGCATTGATTTTATATCCTGACACTTTACTGAATTCCTGTACAAGCTCTAGCAGTTTTGGAGTGGAGCCTTTTGGGTTTTCCACATATAGTATCATATCATCTGCAAAGAGCGATAGTTTGACTTCTTCTTTGCCGATTTGGATGCCTTTAATTTCTTTTTGTTGTCTGATTGCTGAGGCTAGGACTTCTAGTACTATGTTGAATAGCAGTGGTGATAGCGGACATCCCTGCCGTGTTCCTGACCTTAACGGAAAAGCTCTCAGTTTTTCTCCATTGAGAATGATACTTGCAGTGGGTTTTTCATAGATGGCTTTGATAATATTGAGGTATGTGCCTTCTATCCCTACACTTTGAAGAGTTTTGATGAGGAAGGGATGTTGCACTTTATCAAATGCTTTTTCAGCATCTATTGAGAGTATCATATGGTTCTTGTTTTTTCTTTTGTTAATGTACTGTATCACATTGATTGATTTGCGGATGTTGAACCAACCCTGCTGCCCTGGAATAAATCCCACTTGGTCGTGGTGAATAATCCTTTTAATGTACTGTTGGATCCTATTGGCTAGTATTTTGGTGAGAATTTTCGCATCTATGTTCATCAAGGATATTGGTCTGTAATTCTCTTTTTTGATGGGATCCTTGTCTGGTTTGGGGATCAAGGTGATGCTGGCCTCATAAAATGAGTTTGGAAGTTTTCCTTCCATTTCTATTTTTTGGAACAGTTTCAGGAGAATAGGAATTAATTCTTCTTTAAATGTTTGGTAGAATTCCCCTGGGAAGCCATCTGGCCCTGGGCTTTTGTTTGTTTGGAGATTTTTGATGACTGTTTCAATCTCCTTACTGGTTATGGGCCTATTCAGGTTTTCTATTTCTTCCTGGTTCAGTTTTGGCAGTTTATATGTCTCTAGGAAAGCATCCATTTCTTCCAGATTGTCGAATTTGTTGGCATAGAGTTGTTCATAATATGTTCTTATGATTGTTTGTATTTCTTTGGTGTTGGTTGTGATCTCTCCTCTTTCATTCATGATTTTATTTATTTGGGTCCTTTCTCTTTTCTTTTGGATAAGTCTGGCCAGGGGTTTATCAATCTTATTAATTCTTTCAAAGAACCAGCTCCTAGTTTCATTGATTTGTTCTATTGTTTTTTTTGTTT
>ML104541.1:12944-49329 GCA_003697995.1 Taxidea taxus jeffersonii | reverse complement strand
ACATTTGACACAGTAAATTCTTTCAAGATACGTCTTCAAAGGCAAGTGAAAAAAAAGCAAAAGTGAACTTTTGGGACTTCATCAAGATCAAAAGCTTCTGGACAGCAAAGGAAACAGTCAACAAAACTAAGAGGCAGCCCACGGAATGGGAGAAGATACTTACAAATGACTGCAGATAAAGGGCTAATACCCAAGATCTATGAAGACCTTTTCAACCTCAACACTCAAAAACCTAAATAACTCAGTCAAAAAATGGGCAGAAGACATGAACAGACACTTCCCCCAAAAAGACATACAAATAGCTAACAGACATATGAGAAAAAATGTTCAACATCACTAGCCATCAGAAAAATACAAATCAAAACCACAATGCGGGACATCTGGGTGGCTCAGTGGGTTAAAGTCTCTCCCTTTGGCTCAGGTCATGACCCAGGGTCCTGGGATCGAGCCCCACATCGGGCTCTCTGCTCAGCAGGGAGCCTGCTTCCTCCTCTCTCTCTGCCTGCCTCTCTGCCTGCTTGTGATCTTTGTCTGTCAAATAAATAAATAAAATCTTTGAAAAAAAATCCACAATGAGATACCACCTTACACGAGTTAGAATGGCAAAAATTAACAAAAAGGAAACACAAAATGTTGGTGAGGATGTGGAGGAAGGAGAACCCTCTTACACTGCTGGTGGGAATGCATGCTGGTGTAGCATGGAAAACAGTATGGAGGTTCCTCAAGATGTTAAGAATAAAGCTACCCTATGACCCAGCAACTGTACTACTGGGTATTTACCCCAAAGATACGGATGTAGTGAAAAGAAGGGGCACATGTATCCCAATGTTCATAGCAGCAATGTCCACAACAGTCAAACTGTGGAAGGAGCCAAAATGCCCTGCAACAGATGAATGGATAAAGGAGATGTGGTTCATATATGCAATGGAATATTATTCAGCCATCAGAAATGATGAATACTCACAATTTGCATTGACATGGATGGAACTGGAGGGGATTATGCTAAGTGAAGTAAGTCAAGCAGAGAAAGACAATTATCATATGGTTTCACTCATATGTGGAACATAAT
This sequence comes from Taxidea taxus jeffersonii, assembly GCA_003697995.1. Classification (NCBI taxonomy): domain Eukaryota; kingdom Metazoa; phylum Chordata; class Mammalia; order Carnivora; family Mustelidae; genus Taxidea; species Taxidea taxus. The sequence continues at coordinate 48,260 of ML104541.1, read as the reverse complement.
CAATAGCACAGACAACCATAGGGGAAGGGAGGGAAATCCAAAGGGGGAGAAATCAGAGAGGGAGATGAACCATGAGAGACTAGGGACACCAAGAAACAATATGGGGGTTTCAGAGTGAAGGAGGATAGGAAGAGGGGGTAGCAGGGTGATTGGTATTGAGGTGGGCGCATGTTGTGATGAGCACTGGGTGTTATACTTAACTAATGAATCAATGAACACTACATCAAAAACTAATTATGTACTATACGGTGGCTAACTGAGCATTAAAAAAAAGAATTGCTTCAACAAGTATGAAATAATGGATTTAATATTTAAAATTCTTCCTCTCAAATTTTTTTCAATCAGAAGATAAAACAAAAATTTGTCCAGTGCTGATTTGTTCTCAATATTGACTTGCTTATAACAGCCAAAAATATCAAGAATAAAAAAGAACCAACAATGTTTATATTTACAAATAAAGTAGCCAGAGAAGAAAGAGGTTATCATGTTATTATTATTCTGCCTACAATCTGATAGAAGGAACAGTGAAGAAATTAGGATACCAATGTTCCATTTTGCTTAAAAAGGAGAAATTGTGATAATTGGTTTTAACATTGATTTTAAATGCAGTGATTTTTGTTTTAGTGTATAAAACATTTTCAAGCTCAGCTTTTCAAAAAATTATTTAAATAAAAAAAGGTTAACACAAGTAGCTACAACTGACCAAATATTTTATAATGTTATCATGGTATATCCAAACCCAGTAAAAAGAAATTTCAAGTTAGGATTCAAGGGAGAGTAGTGGGAAATGTAAATGGAGTTCTGCGGCTATTAAGGACTTTACATTATTAAAGAACTTTACTAAAATGATTATTTAATTTATAAAGTTTGTAATAGAAATAAAGAAAAAATGTTTTAACGATTATTTGATATGTCTTTCCTTTTAGGAAAAGACAAATTTCTCTTTATAAGTCAGGTATTATCTTACAATTAAGTGATTTTGGTAATGACACAATTTGATATTTCACTTTTAAATTAATCCCAAATGTTGTCCCACTATTTCATAAACTACATAGCTGATGCCTACTGTGGGAAGCACCTTTATGATATTTGGGGTGAGACCTCTGAAAAATCCCTTTTTTCCTTCGTTGTTATGTATCTCTTGAATGAGACGAATCATAGAAGTTGTTTCTTTTTCTTTCAGTGCTATAAATTGAAAAAAAAATCAGTGTAATTCAATATTCAGTCTCTGTACATTAAGATAGTCCAATGATTAATGAGAATTATGGAGGCTAAAATTACTTTAGAATATTCCTCTCTCCCTACTTATAGAATGGTCTTGTTGCTGTCCAATATAGCCACTAGACACTTGTGTCTATTCAAATTTAAATTATGTAAAATTAAATAAAACTAAAAATTTAGTTTCTTAATTGAATTAGCAACATTTCAAGTGTCTGATAGCCATGTGTCACTAGTGGTTACCATACTGAAAAACACAGATATAAAATATTTCCCTTATTGCAAAAAGTTTTGTTGGACAATACTTGAAAGTCTTTCATAAGGGACCTCAAAGGAGCATTTGGAAATGGGTATGACACAAATAGTTTGATAGGGTAATGGGTGGATGGTGGATACAGAGATTCCCCACCTGGATTGCAATATAAATTAAATCCAAAAATATTACTAAAAAGAGGAGAAAATGTAAAAGAATATCACCACAAGACTCCTTAATTAATTTACTAAGGAAGATAATAATAGAATTATGTAAGGTTTTTTTTTTCCTTTTCTTGAAAGGCGATAAAGGTATTTTCTTAAAATCTAAATTTCTAAACTTTCCCTTGAGAGAACAAAACAGATACCCTCCCTTCTGCTTAATATCTCTTTACTAGGGGGATTGCAATACAAATTCAATTCCACAAATGTATTAAGTTCCTGGTGCAGAATATAACAATGATAGCAGAACTAGGGGGGAAACTGTGTGTTCATATTGAGTAACTGTTGACTTAGTTCGAAGAAAGCAAAATCTTTTCTATTGCTTGTCATGGTACTTCCCTAATTATAAACTCCTTAAAGAGATCATTAGTAACTGAAGGAAATGTGTAAAGTCCCAAGCAGAACTTTGGAGAAGAAATAAAACCTAAAATTAACAAAAGGCTCTATAATAAAACAATAAATTCAAGACTTGTGCCTTAAAAATCAGAGTCTACTTTTGATTTAGCAATTCTCCAGTTTTCCTATTTTTTTTAAATCATTAATTTCTACTCATTTAAAATAACCTCAGATATTTTAAACTGTTTTTAACTTAATTTTTATTAATACATCATTAAAATTATTCTTAATCACTTTTTAATTACTTCATTAAAAAAACCCTCACCTTGAACCTGCATGAGAATTCTGATAAGGGTCAGAGGGAAGGTGGCTATCTGAGCACACGTGTGAGACAATGTACTACATCCCAGCAAAATCATTATCCCAGGGTCTACAGACTCTCCTGTGTGATGTTCTAGCCAATAATTCTTCAACAGCTGGCAGAGAAGATAGTAGTAAATATCCTTTAACCACTAGGCAAGTCTAAAGAGAATAAAGTTCCCTGCTCACTCAATTTCAATAAATGTAGAGTAGCTTCCTGATTCAAGAGTTATACTGAGCATTGTCATTGATGTTCTCTCACTTAATCCCTAAGAAACTTGATAAATCCATATTGTCATCTCCACTTTATAAATTTTATAAATATGAAACTAATTCAGAGAGACAGAGTTATCGAGTCATAACACTGATAAATAAGTCAAGCTTAATCGCTTGATTTCTGTAACTGTTCTCTCCAAAATCTTTATAAGAGACTGTTCCAACTCCATGTACAGAGGTGGTTACCCGCCTACTGCCCTAGCAGGGACAGGGAACACAGATGTTTAAAAAAAAAAATGTGTTCAGACAACCTTAGTTTGAGTTCTCCTATGTTTTGCATTTCTCTGTGTACTTTTGTTTTCTTTGTTCTATTTTGCCTAGTTGTTTTGGTTTGTAATGACATTCAAAGACCCAAGCAAAATTCTGGAGATTCTCAGAGGGATAAACAGAATAATGTAGAAAAGACTGCATAATCCACTTTAGGTTAATAAAACCACATTTTCTGAAATTTTAAGAGAGATTCATTTTTCCAAGTTTGCATTTCCTTGAATAAAAGTGACTAGAGGAAATTGTTTTAAAATAGTGGGTTAAAAGATCACTAAATGCTTTTAGAACTGTTCATTTATCAAAGGTTACAGCTTTACCATTATATATTGAGACAATTTCTATGAAATATATAATGTGATGCTTTTGAAAAAAATATATTTCAAAATGTCTTTACTCAGTGCAATTATTAGTCATGCAATGGTAAAAAGAGAAATGTGTAACATCATTCTTATTCTGATAAGAAAGCAAAAGATATTGAACTGAAGAAATAAAAGAATGGAGGGAGCCCAACATAAATAGCAGGAACGAATTTATTTTAAAAAGACTACAGAAGTAAGCAAAAAAGAAGAAAAGAAATACCTACTATATTATTCAATACTTTAAACATCTATAAAAGATATATGCATTTTTAAGTGCTAAAAAAATTGGTTATCTTTCATACGATTGTGATACCTCTTGCCAAAAATACCATTGGGCCTGTAGCTGGAGAGCTGTCCTTCTTGCACTGAGAATGAATTTAAGTGATACTAGTTACATACTCTCATCTGGTACTTATGACCAAATGGTATACATTGTTAAAATAGTTTGCCTAAAACATATGTATGATCATAAAAATGAAACGATTGGTGAGAAGGGGAATAACTTGGAATCCTGCCTGATCAGTAAGCACCACACTATTAGGATATTTGCCCTATCTCCATGCTGCCTCTTCCCCAATAGCCCCCAAGGACTCCTCCCCTTCAATTCTCATTTTCACAACTGGGCAGTAACATCTAAGTTTTCTCAATCCTAACTGTACATCGTATTTATCTAGAGAGTAAAAAACCTAAATCTCGGGCTTCCCCCCAGAACTATTAAATCAGAATCTCTAAGATGTAGCCCAAGAATCTTTTTTAAAAAGGTTTACTCATTTATTAATTTAGAAAGAGAGAGAGAGAGAGTGAGCATGCATATGGGGTGGGTGTAGGGAGGGGAAGAGTGACGGGAAGCTCCGGAGCCTTATTTTTTACAGATCTACATACAGGTGATTCTGATATGCACCCAGAGTTGAGAACCACCATATCAGCATTTAAGTCTATAAATATTATCAGTAAAACCTAATTCACACAAAATATCAACCAAAAAGTTATTATTAGAATACTAGACAATTAAGATATAAAATGAACAGCCAAATAAAACCATTCAACTCAACCAAACTTCTTGGTCAGAAACTACTTCATGTAAAGTGACTTACAACTAGATTTTTAGAATGAAGACTATTATTATGACAAATTTTTAAATCTAATACATAATGTCATATCATGAGAATAAACTCGTCTCATAAACAGCAAAACCGATGCCTGTATAAGGTAGAATGCCTAGCAAGTTAGGAATATAACCTTTGAAAAATGTTCTAACACCTTCTTCTCCTTCAGGAGCTCCTTGCCACAATCAATGATCCCTGAATACTGCCCAGTTTTACCTAGAGCCAGTCTGGTCTTTAGAACCTAAATGTGAAGAATATTACAAAAATATATTGATCAGATTCACTCAACTCATCTAGCGACACAGAAAACTGTTTACAATGTTTAGTAATTATCATAGAAATCAAAAAAGAAAGCAATCTTAAATATAACTTTAGCTTTTCCTTAAGTGGCTTTTAACTTTAAACAGCTAACACAGTACAGTTTTAAAAAATTATTTAAACAGGAAAATGTAATGAATCACTGTGGTTTTAATTGATAACATCTGCTCAAACTCATTTGCGATAACATTGTTGCCTCAAAATAAAGCAACTACAGCCAAATTCCAACTTAAAGAAATTATATATATATATATATGGTCTTTTTTTTAAAAGATTTTATTTATTTATTTGACAGAGAGAGATCACAAGTAGGCAGAGAGGCAGGCAGAGAGAGAGCGGGGGGAAGCAGGCTCCCCACTGAGCAGAGAGCCCTATGTGGGGCTCCATTCCAGGACCCTGAGATCATGACCTGAGCCGAAGGCAGAGGCTTTAACCCACTGAGCCACCCAGGCACCCCTATATATGGTCATGTTAAAGTGAAGAAGCAATGTGAAAAATAACATTGTGTATATACTTAAAATACATACTGTGGGAACTATTGTAACAGTGGGGTGGATAAACTATAATCATTTAATATGATTAAACATGCTCATAAAGTAGCAACATAACAGGCACTATGAAGGCAATAGTAGGCTTCAGTAGTCTGTCTGTGATCAACATTCCTGTGCAATTCTCCTGACAGAAACTTACTCCTTGTCCTCTTAATTTCCATTAATCTAATTTAAGGGAGCACTAAAAATACTTTGAGAAATAGAGCCACAACCAAAAGAGCCAAAAGAGCCACAACCAAAAAAAAAGCATGAACTTTTCTTGATTGGGCAAACTGTGTATCTTGATGGAGCTGGCTCTGAGTCATCAGTTGGAAGGCTTTGTTTTAAGAACTTCTCCACAGCACCCCACGCTTTGGATCACCTCATTCTCAAAACTCTCTGCCCTCCCCAGGACAGTGTATTCCCTGGCAGGTTTTTTTTTTTTTTTTCCCACTTACTCCCTAAATTAAGGTCTTCTCAAAATTTTTCTTCTTGGTATTAAAAAGCAAAAAAAAACAGACAAGAACAACAACAAACCCACTACTTTTCTAAGTAATCTCATGACTTTAACTAGCACTTCTTTGCAGATGACACTTCAAGACTTGAAACCTCTCAAATCTCAGTATCACATTTGCAACTGCCTGCTGAAAATCATAATGTGGTTATCCACCAACAACTCAAATTAAATACATACAAACCTGAATTCTCTCACAGTTTGGGCTACTTCCACCACTCTTGAATTCTATTAGAGATGTAACTCAGATGTAACTCTAAACACCGAAGCACACAACCCAGACAGAACTTTGCCTTCTTCCTTTCCCTCTTCCTCCCTCTTCTTCCTTTCTGCGTTAGGCTGTCAGTTCTCAGGACAGCTCTAACGTGAGTCCGTTTCCTCTAGTCAGTATCCTATTTCAAGCCTTTACTATCACTTCCCTGAATGGTGGCAATCTCTTGTATGTAGTTATTTCTCTGGTCTCTCTCACTCTAAAAAAACTTTACCAAGATTGTATTTCAGGTTCCAAAGTATTTAATGGCTTACTTTTTTTTTTTTTTAAGAAATTGAAGTTATATTTCTTACACTGCATTCAAGAGCCTTTCTGATCTGACCCCAACCCATTATCCATGGTATTATCCAGTCCAAACCTAAGTATCTGCTCTTTTGCCTCCATTCCTTTGCTTAAGTCATTATTTCCACCAAAAGACCTTTCCTAATTATTTCTGAATGTCCAAAATCTAAGCCAAACTCACATATTCTATTCATGTCTTTCATGAAACTCCTCACTGGCAATAATTTCTCCCCTCTGAATTTGATAGCACTTCATTTTGACCTCTCTTCTAGAATTTATATTTTCTCTTTTGATCATTATTGGCATACATGTTTTATCTCTCCATCTAACCTATAAGTTCCATGACCAAAATGCTTGTCTGATTTGTCTTTGCATCTAGAAAAATACCTTAAACTTAGTGTCTGTGCAATACAGATTTGATCTGACTAATGACTAAGCGATTCTATCAATCAAGCAAGCAAGCAATGATTTTTTTAAATCTTCTGATACATATACAATACTACCTTGATCCCAAATAAACAAACAAAAGAAAACATGTACTAGGGCCAATTAACACTTGGTATGAGATTTAAATCCTGTAGCTATAAAGCTGTTTATTACATAAAATTCTGATCTATTTTCATTTATTTTAAAAGTTATAGTTTGTGGGGCACCTCAGTGGCTCAGTCAGTTGAGCATCCAATTCTTGATTTTGGCTCAGGTCATGATATCAAGGTTGTGAGATTGAGCCCAGAGTGGAGTCCAGATCAGCGGGGAATCTGCTTCTCTCCTTCTCCCTCTCTCTCTCTGCTCTTCCTCCTGCCCTGCCCCCTACCCTGGCTTGCACGCCCCTCACTCTCTCCCAAATAAATATTTTAAAACATTTATTATAGATTTTATTTCTTTATTTCACAGACAGAGATCACAAGCAGGCAGAGAGGCAGGCAGAGAGAGAAGAGGAAGCAGGCTCCCTGATGAGCAGAGAGCCCGATGTGGGGCTCAACCCCAGAAACCTGAGATCATGACCTGAGCCAAAGACAGAGGCTTTAACCCACTGAGCCACCCAGGCACCCCTCAAATAAATATTTTTTTAAAGTTATACTTTGCACTGAAAGTATTACTTTACTTAAAATTTTATAATAATACATACCTCCATGGGGTAAATACAGGTCTGGGCAGTTGCACCAGCCAATGAGCCAGATATAAATCTCTCAGTAATTTCTACTTTCATCTACTTCCATCAAAACTAAGCCAATTTTTATATTGTATAGATAAAAGTATTGAAATGTATAATATTACTGAAATAGAATATATATATTTTTTCTAAGTTTATAACATTAATTAGTAGTATAAAATTATTTGAAAAAGTATTCCAGATACCTGACACTAGCATCTAGGGGAATACTTGATTTTAATTTTTATTAGTTGTCTGAGATAATAAGTAAGACTTCTCTATTAGGCCTCCTTTTTCCTTTATTTTTTACCCACAGAATGAGTTAGTAACATTAAATCACTTAAGCATACTCATGAATGTACTATTTCATAAAGAGCATGAAAATGACAAAAAAGGAGTCAGGGACTGTATCTGTTATCTCTTTTTCACTCCATGTCTTACATATGCAGGGTACTTAATATTATTTGGTTACAGGTTAAACAAGAATAGTAACAATGTGAGAAGCTCTTTCCTTTACAAGGAACAAAGGGCTGCTCTGGTTAGCTTAAGTAGCAGGGAGGTTATTGCAATAAGGGAAAACAAATATCAGCATAGAGGTCAGTCTTCACAGGAACTAAAGTAAGTCAAGTTCATGGAGACTGAAACTGGGAACTCATTTAGGATCCAAGACAGCCTTAGCAAACTGATTCTCTTGTTACCTCCTAGGCAAGATGTTTTCCTGTTTGCCTTTTCTAGAGGCCTATCATCAATATAATTTGGCTATTCTCTATGAACTAACTCTAGTTCTCAAATCAGTACCTGTCCATCAAAAAGTGTGATTGATTCAGTTAATATGAGAGACTGCTATATGTTCCCTGTACTCAATATCTTCTTCCTTTTAATAACAGAGCTGACACAGCTGCAAACTGCATTCCCCTCCTTGTTCTCACAGCTAGGTTGTGTGGCTAAGTGACTAATTTGGGCCAATGAGATATGAAGGGAAGTTGAGTATGCAAATTTTGACATCTCTTTAAAGATGCCCCAGACTCCTCTTTCTTCCACCGGAAGCATGGCAAAGATGGAAGCAACCTTGGAAGCCATATATTGAAGATGGCAGAGCTGTACCACTAACTCTAGACCACTGGCCTCTATCTCTCTTAAGCTACTGTATTTTGGAATCTGTTTTAACAGCTTAGGATGAACCTAAACAAGAACAGGAATTTGTTACTAGATATAGGGTACTACCATTAACTAAAACCTAAAATATGTGACACTGGCTTTATTGTTAGGACACAGATATTGCAATCTGAGAAGATGATGATCTTTTAAATGCTTTGTGGAAATGCTTGATAAAACTGCCTGCTGTGATAATTTGGAAGGCAGATCGTGTGCTTTTTGAGCCTGAAGTGCTAGGAAAACTGACTGTAAAACCTCAGAATGTTGGTCAGTGTTGCCCACTCCTTGCTGCTTTTCGCACTATCTATTAACACATGACCTAATGCATCTCTCTGCTTTTCAGCCATAGGGCCTTCTCCAAAGCCAATTTGCAAGCAGAAACAGAAGGAATTGGAGCTCTGCTAGGGAAGTTTTCTTAGCCTGGCTCAGTAGTCAAGAATGGTGGGCTTCCAAGTAGGAAAAGCCACTTGCTCTGTACCCCAACAGAAGGAAATTAGATGTCCCAAAGAGCTTGCCCAGCTGACAAAGTCAGGTTAGGGTGTTGTCATCCAATTTCAGCTTATTGTTTTAGTTGACATCAATGTAGCCCACTATAAAAATGAGAGAGAAGGTGAATGACTAAGTGCAGGAACTGGAAAACAAAACATCAGAGAAGAGATTTTTAGATATGGCTACTCCACGTGGTATTCACTGGAAACAGAGCAGTGGTGTAAGAAGTTTTTGAAAGAATGGTATGCTAGAAAACCCACAAGCAAAGCCAATAAAACCCTATGTTCCATTGATCTTCAAAGCAACTCTCAGGCCCCAAACCTAATCAGGCTTTCGCTAGCCATGGCAGACCCTCCCAGAGCCCCACATCAAATCTGGACAGTTCTGTGTAGACTCACAGACTCAGACCCACTTCACTGACAGAAACCCATCAAAAGCAAAATCCTCCCATCTCTCTGCTTTTCTGCCTCAGGGCCTTCTCTGAAACTGTGGGAGCCTGTCCAGCCCAGAAGTCTGGGGAAATTAAACTCCTAAGAGCAATCTTCATATAATATGGGACAGAAACTGGCAAATAAGTAGCCCAGCTCTCTTCCTTCAGATAGATAATTCTGGGAATAATTCTGTACACTTCCTAGAAGTTCCTTAAAGAATCAAGCCCCTACTGCATATAACTGAAACCTCACTTATGTACCCTTGTATTGGCTTTTCTTCCTTCTGTGTCTCACTGTCCCTACTTCCTCATTCCTGCTTCTCCCTGAATAAACTAGCTGTACCCAGACTTTTTTTTAGGGGGGGAATCCAAACTAAAATAATTGGTATTACTTCAAAAGTGGTCCCATGAACTAATTAAAAGCCGGAGATTGTCAGAGTGGTTCAAAACACAACACCCAACTTACATGCTATTTATAAGAAACCTACTTTAGATATTAAGACACGTATAGGTTAAATGTAAATGAATAGGGAAAAATATACCATGTTAACTTCAATCAAAAAAAAAGTGTGAGTGGCTATATTAACTTTAGACAGAGCAGACTTTAAACCAAGGAAAGCTAGCAAGGCTAAAGAAGGCATTACACACTGATAAGGGGGTTAATTATCTAAGAAGATATAACAGTCTTTAGCTATATGTTCCTTGCAACAGACCAAACTACATGAGGTCAAAACTGATAGAAGTACAAAGAGAAACAGATGAATTCAGGGGCACCTGGGTGACTCAGTTGGTTAAGTGTCCACCTTCAGCTCAGGTCATGAACCAGGAGTCCCAGGATCAAGAGCTGCAACTGGCTCCCTGCTCAGTGGGGAGTCTGCTTCTCCCTCTGACCCTTACCCCACTTGTGCTTTCTCTTTCACTCTCTCTCTCTCTCAAATAAATTAAAAAAAATTTTTTTTAAAGAAATAGATGAATTCATTATCATAGCTGGAGATTTCAGCATCCTCTATTAGAAATGGACAGATCAGGGATGCCTGGATGGCTCAGTTGGTTAAGCAGCTGCCTTTGGCTCAGGTCATGATCCCAGCATCCTGGGATCGAGTCCCACATCGGGCTCCTTGCTTGGCAGGGAGCCTGCTTCTCCCTCTGCCTCTGCCTACCACTCTGTCTGCCTGTGCTCGCTCTCTCTCTCTAACAAATAAATAAATAAAATCTTTTTTTTTTAAAAAAAGAAATGGACAGATCAAGAAAAAAAATCAGTAATGACATAGCTGCACTCAAACCACCATCAATTGACTGTATATAACTGAGTCCATAGACTATTTCATCCAACAATAGCAGAGTACACATTTTTCTTAAGCTCACATGGAACATTCACCAAGAAAGACAACATTCTGGGCCATAACACACACCTTAACAAATTTAAAAGAATGGAAAGCATACAATGGCTGTTCTGAGACCACAGTGGAATAAAATTAGAAATCAGTAAAAGAAAGATAATCTTTTAAAAATACCAAAATATGTGGAGATTTAAAAACACACTTCTAAATAACACACAGGTCAAAGAAGAAATCTCAAGAAAAATTTTAAAATATTTTGAACTAAATGAAAATGAAGACATAATTTATCAAAAGGAGTGGAAAGTAGTACTTAAAGGGAAATACATAGCATTGAATATGTATATTTTAAAAAAGAAATATTTATAAATAGTAATCACTTTCGACCTTGGAAAACTAGAAAAAGAAGAGCAAATTACATCCAAAATAATAAGAAGAAAAAATATAATAAGAATTAGAACAGGGATGCCTGGGTGGCTCAGTTGGTTAAGAGGCTGCCTTCTGCTCAGGTCATGATCCCAGCGTCCTGGGATCGAGTCCCACATCGGGCTCCTTGCTCGGCAGGGAGCCTGCTTCTCCCTCTGCCTCTGCCTGCCTCTCTGTCTGCCTGTGCTCGCTCTCTCTCTCTCTCTAAGTAATAAATAAATAAAATCATAAAAAAAAGAATTAGAACAGAAATTTATGAAAATGAAAATAGGAAATCAACAGAGAAAATCAACAAAATCAAAAGCTGGTTCTTTGAAAATTGGTCCTAGAAAGTAGGCCTGCTGATGTTGTTAGAACTGGATCATTCACCAGTCACTTGACAACAATTGGATCTTAGCTGGCAAATGGGATGATGATAATCTGTGGTATGCTGTGGCATTACAATTACTAAAATCCATAGTCCTAGTGGCTTAGGATAGAGTACTGGTAGACAGAAAACCATTATATTATTCAGTTGCCCTAATACTTGAATAGCCTGGGGACAATTATAAAGATTGTGGAGTTGGCTGATTCTAATTCACTATCTTAGAAACTTTGAAGGAAAACAATGTCAAGTTTAAGTCATCCACTTTCACTTTTAGGAATATTATGAATACTGTGAGGCCTTCAGAGCAGCATTTAGAGATCCTCATAAACTGCTAAAAATCAGGCCCAGGATATAAATGTAAAGGTAACAGAGTTACGAAAGAAACAATATAGAGCCTCAAAAGGTCTCCTATGCTAAAGTGAGGACCCTCACTGGGAAGGAGTAGGATCCTGACACATGGGATGGGAACATTTGGGCGTATATGCCTAAGAAATTTGAGCTCCCAAATTCACCAGCACCTTCCAGTCTGGCAAAACGTTGTCCCTTTCCCACTGCTAGAGCAGAGCAGCTTCTCTTTGTATCTAGGCCATGCATGTAAAAGCCTCAAAGAGGCAGATGCCTATCAAGAGGATGTTTGCTCTTCTCACAATCTGCCCCACTGCCCCCCACCCCAACCTCTGACTGCATTCTAACCAACAGTTTATGTAGAGTTAATTCTCAGCCCAAGGACTTGGCTATTATGGACTGGAAGAAACCAGAGGAGGAGTGTGAAAGTGGGTCACAAGAGTACTAATGGTGGGGATCTGAGGGATGGAATATAATGCTGGATAGGGAAGACTTTATTGATGTGGAGCACTCTCCCATGACACAGGACTCCTGAAACCTATCCTAATATGCTGCTTTTTAAAGCTTATACATAGCTCTGGCTGGTCGTAAGCAAGGTAATGATGCTATAGTCTAGGCAGATTGTTGAGGAAAGAATAGGTAGACTCAGGAAGGTGGAAATATTACAGTGGCATTTATCATGAGACTGTAGAAACTACTAGTAGATTATGTTTCTAAGATAAGAAGAGAGTCCTTGTTGAAAGACCCAAAGATGATTGTTTTTAAGATCGACAACAGGGGATATTGCCATGAAACTCTAGCTACCATAGATCTCTCTGATGAATCTGCACAAAGTAAAATGAAAACCTTTGGGAAAATATTCACCATTCTAGACGACATTAAGAACATTCATGATTCATGGTAAGAGGTCAAAATATCAACATTAACAGGAGTGTAGAAGAAGGGGTTCCAGACGTCAGTGGAGACAGTTGCTATAGGTATTGTGGAAACAGTAAGAGAACTAGAATTAGAAGTGGAACCTGAAAATAGTACTGGATTGCTACAATCTCATGATAAAACTTCAATGGATAAAGAGCTTCTTCTGACAGATGAGCAAAAAAGGTGGTTCCTTGAGATGGAATTTAATTCTGGTGAAGATGCTGTGAAGATTGTTGAAATGACAATGAAGGATTTAGATTTAGTATCAACACTTAGTTGATACAGGAGCAGCAGAGTTTGAGAGAACTGACTCCAATTTCAAAAAAAAGTTTTACTCTGGGTAAAGTGCTAGCAAACAGCATCACATGCTACAGATAAATTGTTTGTGAAAGGAAGAGTTAATCAATGAGGCAAACTTCACTGCTGTCTTATTGCCAGAAATTGCCACAGCCACTCCAGCTTTCAGCAACTGCCACCCTGCTTAGTCAGCAGTCCTCAACATCCAGACAAGACTCTCCACCAGGAAAAAGATTACAACTCACTGAAAGCTCAGATGATGCTGAACATTTTTCAGCAATAAAGCACTATTAATTAGAGTATATACAGTTTTTTTAGACATAACGCTATCACACACTGACTAGACTACAGTATAGTGTAAATATAACTTCTATATGCACTGGGAAACTAAAAATTCATTTGACTCACTTTATTACGTTGGTCTAGGAACAAACCCACAATATCTTCATGGTATGCCTGTACTTACAGTGATATCTATTGCTGTGCACATTCCAGTTTTCTCTCTCATTAAAGTCTAAATTTTTAAAAATTACATATAAATTCTTAAAATATATATATAAAATCTGATCTTTTTCATAAAATTCCATAGGTGATAACACTTTACCTGTTCATAGGCTCCAATCTTGAGAGCTGTCTCAGGTATAATTTTAAAAATATTTACACCATTTCCTCGCCAAAGAGAACAAATTCCTCCTTCTTTCAACCTCTGTTCAAATCAATCTCATTCTGACTTTACACTATGAGCCTAGAAATGTACAAGAAATTTATTTTTAAATTTATTTTGCTGGTAATATAGCATTGATATTATTATTGCCAATAAAATAATACATAAATGTAGAAATCTATGAACTTCAATACCTTTTTACTATACTTTAGAGACAAATAAAATTGATATATTAATTTTTTCTTGTCCCCAAATGTATGCAATAATCTCATACATCAAAGAGAGCAACTTCAAGGAAACAGGAATGATTTAATTACCAGAGAACTTTTGCATAAACAAAATGTGTTATTGCTGCTATAATATTACAAGATTATGAAAGAGTACACTAAACTATGCACTGAAAAAGGAGTGGGTGAAAATATATCAAACGTTCAATAGCAGATCCTTTTGGGTAGCAAGGTGTTAGGGGTTGAATTGTGCCCTCCCCAAAATTTATATGTTGAAGCCTTAATGCCTCAGAATGTGACCATATTTGAAGACAGGATCTTTACAGAGATAATCAAGTTAAAGTTAGGCCTTAAAGCAGGCCCTAAAAACTAATATGATTAACATCCTTAAAAAGGGGGAAATTTGGGCACAGAGACATGTGAAGAGGGAAGACAACATGAAGAAACACAGAAAAAAGACAGCCATCAGCGAGCCAAGGAGAGACCTGGAACAGATCCTTTCCTCACCGCCCTCAGAAGGACCATGCAGACACCTTGATCTCAGACTTCCAGACTTCCAAACTGTGAGGCAACAAACTTCTGTTGTATAAACCAGTTTATGATATTTTGTTACAGCAGCCCTGGTGAACTAACACACAAAGATTACAGGCCACTTTAATGTCTTCCATCCCACTTTTCTGTATCTTCCCATTCTTCTAATGTATTATTTTTATAATGAGAATATGTTCTTTTTAAGAAAGCAAAAATTAGAACATTAATAAAATACCACCCTGCCTATATTGTAACAGAATAATAGGAGAGCAAGGTGAAATGGGCATTCTCATCTGTGGGAAGAAAAAGTCTGGAAAAGAATTTAACAGTATACACACATGCACACACATACACACACACAGGCTTAAAAGTGTTCTTATCATTACTTAACTTTTAGGAAGTCTTTCTAAATAAATAATCCTAAATATGAAAACTCATAAGCAATAATGTTCATCATTATGAACTATTATGAATTGTGATTTTAAAAGAGTTTTAAAAACCACCTACATGTCTAATAGGAAAAAATAATTAAAAGAATTAATAACCACTTGAAATAATACAGTCATTAAAACCTGTATTTGAAGAATACACAGATATTTGAAATATTTGAATAATATTTGAAATAACATGCAAACATGCTCATGCTATACTGTTAATCACAAAACCAAAAAACAATATACAAATTATTCATAAAATGAGCACTGCCACTGAGTATGGGGCATTCCTGCTATAGATACAGGAGATCTGGAGAAAGCAAGCCCAAATCTGTTCAGGGGTGCATTGTGGCTGCAGATCTGAGTGCTCACAACTTGGTAAATGTAAAAAAAAGCAGAAGGATATTCCTTGGCTGATTCTATTGTGCCTCATCACCTGTTGCCCACAAGAGCTAGCAGGATCTGTAAGCTTTTCAATCTCTCTGCAGAAGATGATGCCCACCAATACAGTGTCAAAAGCCTGTTAACAAAGAGGGCGCAATACCCAGGACCCAAGCGCCCGGCATTCAGCATCTCATTGCTCCACATGCCTTGCGACACAGACAATGCCTATGAAGAAAAAGCGTACTAAGAAAAATAAGAAAGAGTCCACAGAACATGCTAAACCTTTAGCCAAGAGAAGGAAGGAAGCCAAAAGAGAACATCAGATTGTCAAGAGACGGAGACTATGACCTCTGAGAGCTCCTACTTCTACATTTGAGTCTGTCAAAAGTAAGATTTTCTAAAAGTAACAAATAAATAAGATCAGAAAACAACCAAAAATCCTATTAATAATCCATTACCAAATGTCACCAATGTCACCAAAAAAACAAAAGACAATTTAACACTGCAGTATGCAAGTTTAATTACAAATTTAAACTCACTAGATTGTGAGTTACTAATTTTTGTATCCTTGTGAAGAAAGTGTTCAGCAAATATTAAATTTTAATTATGAAAGTTAACAGATTAAACTATGCACTATCAAAACTACTATTGACAATCCATTTCTCAGTAAAATAAAGATAATTAGACAACATGACCTCTAGTGAGGTATCAGTCAATAACACACTCTAAGTAACTTATTTGCCAATTCTCAGAAATACGCTTAATACTTAAGTAGAACAATAGAACCACGCTATTATGTAAGTGCCAGAGTCTAGAGATAATCAATAAACAAGACTAATGGTGTCTTATCACTTCTTTGATAATTTTAGTTATATTTCTGAAAAAAACTTCTAATAGAGTATTCTATTATTATTATTTCAAATAAAAACAATTTAAATAGCACAAAAGCATCTTTAAGAAAATTAAAAAATCTTTTAATATTGAAAATAAGAAAACTGGCATTTTCAGAAAAATGTGAAACTTTAATGAGAAATAGTATGAAATGTGCCGAAACATTTCTTTTTGAAAACTGTCAAGGGTTTTTCAAGTGACTTTAATGCTTAGGGGTCAAGTGTGCAAAGTACCTGCACCGAGATCTTCAAGCGGTCAAAGGGTGCCGTGTGTGTCCTCGCAACAGCGCCGGCTGTGCCTCCTGCCACCAAACACCTCCATCAATCTCCAGAAACCTTTTCTTCTTCAGTAAATTCATCTGGAATAGATATACTCTCTCCTATGTCAATTATCTGATAAATATGTAAAAAATGAATTACATAATAAAGTATACATGCTATAAATTGAAAGGATGACTTTTTTTAAAAAGGTTAATTTTTTACAAAGACCAAAAACCCAAAGATCTTTTTCATATCTCACCTCCTGTTAACGAATACTGACAATTTTCTCAGCACTTGTACTAGACCAAATGATTTTTAATAATATATTCACATATAGATTTAAAATCTGTAAAAATCAATTCCTATTACATTAGAGTCATTAATTTTAAATTCTCAAGCTATTTAGATTAATGTCTTCCATGAAAAATGTAAACACTCAATGCAGGGATAATGTCCTAGTCACATACCACAATGCCTGCCACACAATGCTTAATTAAATTTCTCTGCTTTATTTCAAAATCTCTCGAATTCCACTAGGTACTTACCTAACCTGTCAGAATTCAAGAGTAGTATTTTATACTCTCATACTTCTTTCTCTATTATTTACATTGACTCTTTTCTCAAATGACAATTTTCTTTTTAAAACTCTGAACTCTAACAAGTTTTGCATTTCACTTTATTTTCAGTCATCACACATGCTTTTGCTAAAAATATCCATTTCTGCTAAATGTTAAGGCAATGTGACTTACTGAAAAGAGTATCACACTAGACACAGGGGATCCATTACTTGTCAATCACGGCAGACAAGTAACTTCTCTGCTTCTTAGTTTTCCCACCTTCAATTATACATTCATTGAGTGCCCCCTTTTCAAGTACCATTCCATCTCAGAACTTTGTACTTCATTTTCCCTCTACCAAGGACCTTTCTCCTTGGCTCTTTCCATAGATTTCCTCTCCAATACTTAGCAAATATTTATTAGTTCATTTCTATCTGTTGCTTGCTTCCTCCTTTAGAAAATAAGCCTGGTAAGAGCAGCAACCTGGTCTTTTTTATGCACTGTTATAAACCTTGCACTTTTGTCAGCGAAGATAAGTGCTCAAAAATATTTGTTGAATTGGGGTGTCTGGGTGGCTCAGTGGGTTAAGCCTCTGCCTTCAGCTCAGGTCATGATCTCAGGGTCCTGGGATGGAGCCCTGCATTGGGCTCTCTGCTCAATGGGGAGCCTGCTTTCCCCTTTCTCTCTGCCTGCCTCTCTGCCTACCTGTGATCTCTGTTTGTCAAATAAATAAATACAAATCTTTAAAAAAATTTGTTGAATTAATAAATTAACACACCAGGTGCTGGGTTGTGTATTCATAATATGGCGCAGAAAGTAAGTTTCTCCTCTATGGGAGTTTACACTATAATACAAAAGATAGGAAAGGAAACAAGCAATTATAATACAGAGGAATAAATATAATAACAAGGGTAGTAAAAAAAAAGTATTTTAAGAACATAGTACAGAGACATTTAATAGAGTGTAGAATTTTGTTTTGTTCTGTTGTTTTTGTTGGCGGAAGATGAGTGGAACTGTCAGGGAACACTTTTTACATAAAGTGACTTAGAAGTAGCAAAGCAATATGAATCCAGGTATTCTGACCTCAAAGGTTACCTTCCTGTCCATCATAGTGTACTATCTCCCTATAGAAGTAGGAATTAACCAAGGGAACGTTCTTTTTTTTTTTTTTTAATTATGTTTCGTTAGTCGCCATACAGTACATCATTAGTTTTTGATGTAGTGTCCCATGGTTCTTTGTTTGCAGAGTGCTCTGGGCAAAGAAAATAATTTGTTTGAGGTATTTTAAAAACTTTAAGGCTATATATAGGGATGGATGGAGAATAAAGGAAAGCTCAAGACCTTGGAATAATGTTGGCATTTCTGACATGGGTAATTAGGAAGATGATGACAACATTCATTGAAATGGTAAAAGAAAATCTAGGGGACAAACGATGTGGTATGTGTTTGAGGTGTCCCAATTGTTATCCAATAAATGCTTGCACATGCAGAAGGAAGGTATGCTCTAGAGACATAAGATTTGGGGAAATCAATTATCCTAAATCTGGTAGTTGAATGTGGAAGAGTAAATAGGATTGCCTAGGAAAAAAATATATACAGAGTGAGAGGCAAAAAAAAGTTGAAAATACAACAAAGAAGAAAACTAATATATAAGAGACAGAATGAGAAAGAAGACTCTCAAGGGAGACAGAAAAGTAATGACAGAGAGGTGGGAAGAAAACCAGGCGAATGCAGTGTCAAAGAAGCCAGCTAAAGAGAACATGTAAAAAGAGAGAGCGGTAAGATCTAGAAAATATCCACTGAACTAACAGTAGGGAAACTGGCTTAGTAAAAGAATTTCTACAAAGCGGTGAAACCAAAGCCAATTAGTTGAGAAGTGAATAGGAAGTATAGCCGTGAAGAGAGGAAAAAGGATAAGGTAGCTAGAGGGGACTTTAGTAGGATTATATTTTTTAAAAAAAATGGTACTGGCTTAATCATGTTAAATGTTATATTTAAATCCAGGATACTTAAATACAAAAAATAAAGGAGATAATGGGGACGCCTCGGTGGCTCAGTTGGTTAAGCGGCTGCCTTTGGCTGAGGTCATGATCCCAGGTCCTGGGATCGAGTCCCACATCGGGCTCCTTGCTCGGCAGGGAGCCTGCTTCTCCCTCTGCCTCTGCCTGCCTCTCTGTCTGCCTGTGCTCGCTCTCTCTCTCTCTCTAACAAATAATTAAATAAAATCTTAAAAAAAAAAAAAGAAATGAAAAAAAAAAAATAAAATAAAGGAGATAATGAAGAGAACAAGGCCCCTGAATGGGTCAAAGAGGAAATCAAAAGGGAAATTAAAAAAATATATATCTTCAGAGAAATGGAAACACAACATACCAAAACTTATGGCATGCAGCAAAAGAAGTTCTTAGAGGAAAGTTCATAGTGATAGGCCTACCTCAAGAAATAAGAAAAACCTCAATCTAAATTTAAACTTTAAGAAACTAGTATTATGCTAACTGAAATAAGTTAGTGAGAAAAAGACAAATACTGTATTATTTCATGCAAATATGGAATTTAAGAAACAAAACAGATGAACATAGGGGAAGGGAAGGAAAAATAAAATAAGATGAAAATAGAGAGGGAGGCAGACTCTTATTCTAGAAAACAAACTGAGGATCACTGGAGGGGGGGTGGGTGGGGAGATGGGGTAATTGGGTGATGGACATTAAGGACAGCACTTGATATAATAAGTACTGGGTGTTATATGCAACTGACAAATCATTAAATTCTACCCCTGAAGCTAATAAAAAAAATAATAATACCTTTAGGAACTAGAAAAAGAAAAACCAAGGCCAAAGTTAGCAGAAGGAAGGAAAATAATAAAGATCAGAGCAGAAATAAGTGAAATAGAGACCAAAAACAAAAGCAAACAACAAAAAAACAAAAGATCCCCAAAACTAAGCGCTGTTTTTTTTAAAGATAAATGAAATTGGCAAATGTTTAGCTAGATTAACTAACAAGAAAGAGAAAACTCAAATAAAAGCAGAAACAAAAAAGGAGACATTACAACTGATACCACAAAACCAAAATGGTTAAGACACTACTCTGAACAATTATACACCAATAAGTTGCATTATGTAGAAGAAATGTATAAATTCCTAGGCACATAAAACATACTGAGACTGAATCATGAAGAAAGAGAAAATCTGAACAGACCAATAATGAGAAAGCAAATTGAATCACTAATCAAAAAAAATCTCCTAACGCAGAAATGTCCAGGAACAGATTGTATCCCTGATGAATTCTACCAAAATTTAAAGAAGAATTAATGCCAATCATAAAAAACTGAAGAGGATGGAACCCTTCCAAACTCACTTTT
This sequence comes from Taxidea taxus jeffersonii, assembly GCA_003697995.1. Taxonomy (NCBI): domain Eukaryota; kingdom Metazoa; phylum Chordata; class Mammalia; order Carnivora; family Mustelidae; genus Taxidea; species Taxidea taxus. Next base: position 27,729 of record ML104541.1, on the reverse strand, counting down.
ATAATACCAGCATTACCCTGATACAAAAGTCGGACAAGGACACTACAAGAAAAGAAAACTACAAACCAATTGCCCTAATGAACATAAATGCAAAAATCTTCCACAAAATATTAGCAAATATAATTCAATGGCACATTAAATGGGATTTATCCCTGGGATGCAAAGATGGTTCAACATTCACAAATCAAAAAATGGGATATATCAAATTAATAAAATTAAGGATAAAAATCATACGATCATCTCAATAAATGCAGGAAGAGCATTTGACAAAATTCAACATCCTTTCAAAATTAAAACCATCCAAAAATTGGGTATAGAATGAGTATAACTCAACATATTAAAGGTCATATATGACAAGCCCACAGCTAACATAATACACAATGGTTAAAGGTTGGATACCTTTCCTTAAAGATCAGGAACTCATGATAACCATTCTTCTAACCAACCCTATACAACATAACACTGAAAGTCTTAGCTTCAACAATTGAGAAAGAAAGAGAAGAAAGAAAGAGGTTAAGCCTCTGACGCCTGACTTCAATTGATGTCATGATCTCAGGATCATTACATCAAGCCCCGTGTCAGGCTCCATATATCAAGTGTGGATACTGCTTAAGATTCTCTCCTTCTCCCTCTGCCTCTCCCTACTCTCTCATTCTCTCAAAAAAAAAAAAATTCTTTCTCTCCCTCTGCCCCTCCCCCTGCTCCCATGCACTCTTTCACTCTCTCTCTCTCAAAAAAAAAAAAAATCCAAATCAATCTAAATCAGAATAAAAGAAGTAAAATTGTCTCTGTTGCAAATGACATGATCTGATATATAGGAAATCTAAAGACTCCACACACACAAAAAAAACAAAACTGTTAGAACTAATTAGTGGAATCAGTAAATTTGCAAGATACAAAACCAATATACAAAAATTGGTTACATTTCTATACACTAAGAACAAAATACCTGTAAAATAAATATAGAAAACAATCTAATCTAGAATATCATCAAAAACAATAAAACAGGAATTAATTTAACCAAGGAGGTAAAAGACTTACACACCAAAAACTAAATAACATTGATGAAAGAAATTGAATATGACACAAATAAATGCAAAGATCATGCTTGTGGATTGGAAGACTTAATATTGTTAAATGTCCACATACCCAAAGTCATCTATAGATTATATCTATAGATATAGCAAGCCCTATCAAAATTTTCATCAGCATTTTTTACAGAAATTGAAAAAAAATTCTAGAATGCATATGGAAACACAAACCTCAAATAACAATAGCAATCCTGAGAGAGAACAAAGCTGGAGGCATTATACTCCTTGATTTCAAGCTATACTACAAAGCTAGAGTAATGAAAACAGTATGATACTGACACAAAAACAGACACATAAACCAGTGGAAGAGAACTGAGAGCCCAGAAATAAATCCTCACATATACGGTAAACAGTATGATACTGGCACAAAAATAGACACACAAACTAATGGAACAGAATTGAGAGTCCAGAAATAAATCCTCACATATACAGTAAACTCACATTTGACAAAGGAGTCAAGAATATTCAATGGACAAGGAATAGTCTCTAAAATAATGATGTCAGGAAAACTGGATAATTACATGCACCAGAATAAAATTGGACCCCTATTAAACCACTTGGAAAAATTAACTCAAAATGGACTAAAAACTTCAACAGGAGATCTGTACCTCCTTAAAGAACTCCTTAAAGAAAACATGGAAAAACTCCTTGACATGGGTCTTGGCAATGACCTTTTGGATATGACACCAAGAGCATAAGGTCATGATCTCAGGGTCATGAGTCAGAGCCCCAAATCAGGCTCCACTCTGAGCATGGAGTCTGCTTAAGGTTCTCTCACTCTCTCTACCCTACACCACCCTCTCCCTCGCTCTCTCACTCTCTAAAAAGAAAGCAAAAGCAAAAATTAATACGTGAGTCTACATCAAACCTAAAGGCTTCTACACAGTAAAAGAAATAATAAGCAACATGAAAAAGGCAACCTATAGGATAGCAGAAAATACCTACAAATAATATATCTGATTTGGGATTAATATCCAAAATATATAAGGGTCTCATACACCTCAATAACAAAACAAACAAACAAACAAAACCAATCTAATGAAAAAAAATGGCAAAACAACAAAACAGTTCTCAAAAAAACAAAAAACATACAAATGGACAACATGTATGTGAAAACATGGTCCACATTACTAATGACAGGAAAATGCAAATCAAAATAACAATGTTATTAACTCCTGTCAGAATGGCTACTACCTACAAAACAAGAGATAACAAGTGTTGGTAAGGATGGAGAAAGAAGGGCAGGGATACTTTTGCACTGTTGGTGGGAATTAAGCCACTATGGAAATTAGTATGAGGTTCCTCAAAATATTAAAAACAGAACTGTCATATGATCCAGAAATTCCACTTCTTGGTATAAACCCAAAGGAATAAAATCAGGATCTCAGGGGCACCTGGGTGACTCAGTTGGTTAAGCATCTGACTCTTGGTTTCTGCTCAGGTTGTGATCTTAGGGTCCTGGGATCAAGCCCAAAGCCAGGCTCCCTGCTCATCATGGAATCTGCATATTTCCTTCTCCCTCTGCCCCTCCCCCTGCTCATGTAAGTGTTCTCTCTCTCACTCACTCTCTCTCTCTTGAATAAATAAAGCATTAAAAAAAATAAATCAGGATCTCAAAAAGGTATCTGTACCTCTATGTATATTGCAGCATTATTCACAAAAAAAAGTTATGGAAACAACCTAAGTGTCTACCTATAGATGAATAAGCACTATATATACATAATGGATTATTATTCAGCCATTAGAAAGAAGAAAATCCTGCTATTTGCAACGATATGGATGGGCCATAAGGGCATTATGCTAAATGAAATAAATCAAACAGAGAAAGACAAATACTGTATGGTATCACTTATATATGGAATCTATAAGCCAAATTCATAGAAACAGAGTATAATGGTAGTTGCCAAGAGCTGGGAAATGAGGGAAGTGGGACAATGTTGGTCTAAGAACAAAAACCTCTGGTTATGAGGTGATTAAGTTCTGGGGATCTAATGTAAAGCATAGTGATTACAGTTAGTAATGTATTATATATTTGAAAGTTGCTAAGAGAGTAAACCTTAATTGTTCTCACCACACAAAATAAATGGTAATTATATGAGGGTTATGGAGGGAAATGTGACAATCATTTCACAATACATAAGTGTATCAGATATCATACTGTACACCTTAACTTATACAATGTTGGGTCAATTCTAGCTCAACAAATCTCGAAAAAACAGACAAAGGTAAAAATCGACATTTTGTAGAAAAGAACATGTGAAACTCTACCATTTCTATGAAGACATGTTAGAAATGCACATTAAGACAAGATACTACTCTACACCCAACAGAATGGAAAATATTAGAAAATTGGATAGTACCAAACAATATTCATGCTTTGTTGGTGGGAATGTAAGCTAGTACAGAAAGTCATTTGGGAAATAACATGGCTATCTTTCATAGAATTAGGACTGGATAACCTCTGTAAAATTTGCAAATGTGCATTCCTTTTGACTCAGAAATCCAGGTGAAATTCTCTAGGGTACAAAAGAGGAAACTATTTTGTTTTTGTTTGGATGAAGCTGTAGAAGATTTAGATGTCTATTACTAGGGAAATGGATAGAGATGTGTTAAATGCATACTATGTAGTGTTAGAAGCAATAAACTAGATGAACGCATAACAACAAGGACAATCTTAAAATCATAACCGAGTGAACAAAGCAAGAAATCAGTTGTGGCCTTTAGCACAATACCACATGTGTAAATTAAACACACACACGAAACACTACATGATTCCTAAGAATATATACATATCTAAGACACAGACTACACATACTAGAATAAGCGCCTATCATAATAAGTAATATTTATTGAAGCCATATATTATCTTCCCAGCCCTTTTCTAAATTCACTAGCCAATGTATTAATTTAATTCTCAAAACTCTTACCATTATTATCTCCAGTATATAATTGAGAAAACTGAGGCACAGAGGGGGTATTTTTTAATATTTTATTATTATTATTATTTTTAGTGTTCTGGGACTCATTGTTTATGCACCACACCCAGTGTTCCATGCAATATGTGCTTTCCTTAATACCCACAGGCTATGTAGCTAGCGGTTGGCAGAAGGGAAATTCAGCCCTAGGCATCTGACTCTGAAGCTTATGCTCTTTGTCCTCCCCTATATTGTCTATGAAGAGGAGGATGCAAATATTATGCCATGAATAAATGATTAACATAGCCCCCTGCATCAAGACCTAAAAAAGAAAAACAAGTTTTTGATTATAAAACTTCATTTGTTTCTCACATCTCTGAGTCAAGTGCATACGTAAAAAGAGCATGTAGACTATATATTTGATCCTTTCTGATTCTGAAATTTTGAATCTTAACATTTGGCTTTACATTTCCCATGACAGAGAGCTGAGTATATCATCTCTGATATACTCTGTGAAAAAAGAAAAGTATATTATTTTTCCACTTTCCTAGGACAGTTAACTATGTCAGAGTAATTTATTCTCAACACAGAGTAGGCCCTAGTAGATGAGTATCTACTTTAAGTTCTAGGTTTTAGTAAACAAAGGAATTGTAGTAGCAATGTTTGTAATATACTACCACTCCTTGCTCAATTAGTAGGACATCATAAGGAGAGACTATTGTTATGTTAGCCACTGAGGCTGGAAGTATTATAGAGATTATATAATCATAATAACAGCCATGATATTCATGGCAAAATAAAAATAGAGTAAAATACAAAGCAATCTTATGGTAGAATTCTTCCAGAAATGAGCAATTTCATCAATACTTTTTGCAGGATGAAGTAAAAAGTAGTACTTCCATTTATCCCATTCTACTGTTGTTGTTCCATCACTGTCTATGTTGAAATTTAGAACAAAGATAGAGCTTATAACATTTTTAACAAATACTCTAAGAATAAGTACTAAGAATATTCTATTGAATATTTTAAAAGTTGCTAAGACAATAGATCTTATGTTAATTGCTCTTGCATGGAGACAACCTAAGTGACTATTAATGGATGAATGGATAAAGAAAATGTGGTGTGTGTGTGTGTGTGTGTGTGCGCGTGCGCGTGCAATGGAATATTATTCAGCCATAACAAAAGGAAATCTAGCCATTTGAGACAACATAGGTGGACCATGCTAAATGAAATAAGTCAGACAGAGAAAGACATATACCATATGATCTCACCTATGAGTGAAAAATTGAAAAAAACAAAGAGCTCATAGAGAGAACAGATTGGTGGTAGCCAGAGGTGAAGTTTTAGGGGATGAGTGAAATGGGTGAAAGAGGTTGAAAGGTATAAACTTCAGTTATAAAATAAGTCATGGAAATGTAATGTACAGCATGGTAACTATAGTTAATAATACTATACTGCATATTTTTGAAAGTTGCTGAGACTAAATCTTAGAAGTTCTCATCACAAGAAAAAAATTTTAATTACATATGTGACAGATGTTAAGTAGACTTATTGTGATAATCATTTCATAATATATACAAATATCAGAACATTACATTGTATACCTGAACCTAATGTTATATGTCAATTATACTTAAATAAAATAAAGCTTTAACTACCAAAATGTATTCTTATTTAAAAAGTAATAGTTATAAATAAGACAGTGGGAGGAAACTTTTGGAAGGGATGGATATGCTTATGGCATAGATTATGTAATGGTTTCCTAAGTGAACACTTACCTCCAAACTCATCAAGTTGCATATGTTAGTTATGTACAGTTTTTTGTATGTCAAAAAAATTAAAAATTAAAAAAATTTTAAGTCAGTTGCTTAAGAGAATTACACCTATTCTTTAAACTAAAGCAGGCAAAATTTTATTCTAGGGATTTTTTAATGTGTGAGCAGTTTATGATTTAGTCAATAACATTCTCACAATTCAACCAATTTCTTAGGGATCTTTCTTATAACATTGTCAATAAAAGCTAATATTATCAAACCTAAAAAGAAAGGAGGGCAGGCTGGAAAGGAGGGAGGCAAGCAGGGAGGAAGGAGCTACACCTATAGCAATTAGTTTCTAACATGGAATATTAAATCAAGGTAAAAACTATCAAAAATATGGATAAGGGCTGACCTTTGTAGAATTTTTTCTGCCTGAGCTTCAGAAATATTTACACCTAGTGATTTCAAAGCAGCAATTATTCCTGAAGTTTCTATTATTCCTTTAAAAAGTGAAAAAAAATCAAATTATCTGAAAAGATAACAAGGCAAAATATACTTACAATGCAATAGTCTTTAAAAAGCCCATGTTTAGTTTACTTATTTACTTATTCATTTAAAAAATTTTTAATTTTATTTTTTATTTCTTTTCAGTGTTCCAGAATTCATTGTTTATGCACCACACCCAGTGCTCCATGCAATACGTGCCCTCCTTAATACCCATAACCAGGCTCACCAAACCTCTCATGCCCCTCCCCTCCAAAACCCTCTGTTTCTCAGAGTCCACTGTCTCTCATCATCCATCTCCCTCTCCAACTTCCCCCAACTCACTTCTCCTCTCCATCTCCCCATCTCCTCCATGTCATTCCTTGTGCTCCACAAATAAGAGAAACCATATGATAACTGACTCTCTCTGCTTGACTTATTTCACTCAGCATAATCTCCTCCAGTCCCATCCATGTTGATACAAAAGTTGGGTATTCATCCTTTCTGATGGAGGCATAATACTCCATAGTATATATAGACCATATCTTCTTTATCCATTCGTCCGTTGAAGGGCATTTTGGTTCTCTCCACAGTTTGGCAACTGTGGTCATTGCTGCTATGAACATTGGGGTACAGATGGCCCTTCTTTTGACTACATCTGTATCTTTGGAGTAAATACCCAATAGTGCAATTGCAGGGTCATAGCTCTATTTTTAATTTCTTAAGGAATCTCCACACTGTTTTCCAAAATGGCTGCACCAACTTGCATTCCCACCAAAAGTGTAAGAGGGTTCCCCTTTCTCCACATCCTCTCCAAAACTGGTTGTTTAAAGTCTTGTTAATTTTGGCCATTCTAACTGGTATAAGGTGGTATCTCAATTTGGTTTTGATTTGAATTTCCATGATGGCTAATGTGATGAACATTTTTTCATGTGTCTGTTAGCCATTTGTATGTCTTCTTTGGAGAAGTGTATGTTCATGTCTTCTGCCCATTTTTTGACGTGATTATCTGTTTTATGTGTGTTGAGTTTGAGGAGTTTGAGGAGATCTTTATAGATCCTGGATATCAGCCCTTTGTCTGTAGTGTCATTTGTGAATATCTTCTCCCATTCTGTGGGTTGCCTCTTTGTTTTGTTGACTGTTTCCTTTGCTGTGCAGAAGCTTTTGATCATGATGAAGTACCAAAAGTTCATTTTTGCTTTTGTTTCCTTTGCTTTTGAAGACATATCTTGAAAGAAGTTGCCGTGGCCAATGTTGAAGAGGTTACTGCCTATGTTCTCCTCCAGGATTTTGATAGATTCTTGCCTCAAGTTGAGGTCTTTTATCCATTTCTAGTTTATCTTTGTGTATACTGTAAGAGAATGGTCAAGTTCCATTCTTCTGTATATAGCTGTCCAATTTTCCCAGCACCATTTATTGAAGAGACTGTCATTTTTCCATTGGATATTTTTTCCTGCTTTGTCGAAGATTATTTGACCATAGAGTTGAGGGCCCATATCTGGGCTCTCTACTCTGTTCCACTGGTCTATGTGTCTGTTTTTGTGCCAATACCATGCTGTCTTGGTGATCACAGCTTTATAGTAAAGCTTGAAATCAGCAACGTGATGCCCCCAGTTTTGTTTTTCTTTTTCAACATTTCCTTAGCAATTTGGGGTCTCTTCTGGTTCCATACAAATTTTAGGAGAAAAGCCCATGTTTTTTAGAACTATAATCCCATATTCACAATACAAAGGCTAAAAGTTCTGAAAGCTAAAAGACTTTTTGTAAATTTGGTACCAAAATTGATTTGGTAGTCAATTGTTTATCTGATTTCGTGTGATTATTCATTTGTTTCACCGAAGAAATATTCACGTATATAATTGCATGGTGATGTCCCAAACCCCCCCACTTGGAGTATTACATAATATATCACACATACACTGTGCTACTTTTCTAAAACTCAAATTCTAAATTTTTAAACACATTTTGCCCTAAGGATTTCCAATAAGAGACTATAGATCTACAATAAATCTAGATTATTGTACCTACTTGGAAAAAATTAAAAAGCTAACTCTGAAGATCTGATTCATGAAAATAAAGCCACTCAATGTTTTATAAGTTGAGTTTTTAAAGAAATAACATACCAAAAATATAATACAACACAAACTCTTTTTAACACAACCATATCCTATGTTAAATAACTTGAGTCAACTGATATATTTAATACAAGCCTACTATGCATCTCAATCTCAAATTGCTGGATGTTGTGAAGGAGAAATTAAGTATTCCATATGCTCCTCAAACTCTAAAACACTTCACTCATCATGCCACTTGCCAAGTCCAAAAAAATCTTTGATTCCTCCCTTGTGTAAAACCAAGAGTTGAGGCTATTCAATCTTTTAAAATATGAGGACAATGAATCTTGGAAAACTGAAAAAATAGAATTAATTTAAAAAATTACAGAAAAATAAAAAAATAAAATATGAGGACATTTTCATGTTAAAAAATCAATGTCACTTAGCTATAAAATCTATAACATCAAAAAACTACTAAAAATTCAGTCACATCTTTATTTCATATTTTATGAGCCATAGCTGCATATGCATACATTTATAAATAGCATACATATGTATGAGACATATTTATTTACTCTATAGACAAAGCCTGGTATTCATATACAGAATTTCAGATTCTTTGTGATCCCTCCAAGGCCCCTAGTATTTCAAGCTCCACAAGGTGGAATTCAACTGTCTATTCCTTAGCCTAAAAATCAAACTTTTCTTGGGGAAACTGAATCCTCTACTTTATATGCCATTACTAAGGGCGCCTGGGTGACTCAGTGGATTAAGCCTCTGCTCTCAGCTCAGGTCATGATCCCTGGGTCCTGGGATGGAGTGCTACATCGGGTTCTCTGCTCAGCAGGGAGCCTGCTTCCCTCTCTCTCTCTGCCTGCCTCTCTGCCTATTTGTGATCTCTCTCCGTCAAGTAAATAAATAAAATCTTTATATGCCATTTCTATTCTCAAACACTATACTCATTAATAACTTCAAAAAAAATTTTTTAAGTATGCTATTAAAATCACTAAGTTAAATGTAAGAGAAGCTAGAGCTTAATAAAAGAACAACCCCCAAAGAGCTTACTAGCTTGTATCGATGAACTACTTATTTTAAAAATACATCGCACTGTGCTAAGTATATGTTATAGAAGAGTAATGAATAAAAAAGAAATGCAGGTATAAATAAGAATTAAAAACAAAAGTCATAAATGAAGTATTATAAAGGATAAACAAGAGACCACCAACGAAACAAAAAAGCATTTCAGCAAAAGGCACAGTATGAGCAAGGTACATTTACTTGTTAAAGATTGAGAACTTACATACAGTACTAGAAAGCAGGATAGTAGCTACATTGGAGAGTGGTGGTGATTTGGATAGGACATGAAAGGGACACTCCTGAGATGCTAATAATATTCTGCTTCTTAACCTGGATGCTGTTTCCATGTTGTATGTCTGCCTCAGGAAAATTTGTGGAGCTTTTATTTAGAATTTATGCACACTGCTATATATGTTGTAAGTCAATGAAATCTTCCCCCCAAAATACCAAGTTAGGGCTAAACTGAAATGCTATATAAACCAGTTCTGACCTTGACTGACAATTTCCTAATTCTGCTTTTGTTCAGACTATGATCTCTCTGCTCAAGAAACCCCTTCTTTTTTTTTTTTTTAAGATTTATTCATTTATTTATTTGAGAGAGAGAGAGAATGGCCATGCAAGCTGGGGGAGGGACAGAGAGAGAGAAACTCAAGCAGACTCCCTTCTGAGCACAGAGCCCAACACAGGGCTTGATACCATGACCCTAAGATCATGACCTGAGCTAAAACCAAGAGTCAGATGCTCAACTCACTGAGCCATCCAGGTACCCCTCAAGAAATCCTTTCTTTTCAGTTCTGTTTATGTGTTGATCCAGTACAAATCTAAATTGTCCCTGGGCAAATTAAGCTCTCCGTATATCACTTCTACAGCAACTATCACAGTTTGTCTTGTGTATGTTTATTCCTAATTCACCAAAAATTGTTACTTCTGAAGACCTTTGCTAACACAGTTCCCAGTGCAATAATTTACATATAGTGCTCAAAAACTGTTTGCTTCATTGAACTAAAGTACATCAGGTAATTTTTACCTGAAAGGAGCCAAAAATCCAAACTAAGATGTAGAAAAAAAAAATAGGTAATGAGATCCAGAACATTATCAAGGTCTATGAACTAAAAAAGATTCAAAATTGCCTTTAATTATATGCAGCAAGATTTCACTGAGAATATAGACTTGAAATGAATTCAACAGAGTAAGTTTTTAGATGGATGGAGAGGAGAACCACAACCATTCCAGCGTTGCAGTTCTGGGGAGAAATGCAAAGTATTCCATCCCTGTACCAGCAATTGATCGCTAAGTAACAAACTATCCCAAAATTTGGTGGTTTAAAAAGGATATATTTGATTATGGGTATGCAATCTGAGCTTGATTCAACTCGTTGGTTCTTCAGCCTGTCTTGCCTGAGCCACTCGTGTGAATTCATTCATTTGAAGGTTTGTTCAACTATGGTTGGAAATCCAAGATGTCTTCACACATGTCTTACTTCAGATGGAAATGTAGAACAACTGAAAACTAAATGAGTGATCTCTCCCGCTGGGTAGCTAGATCTCTTTTCTGGTGGCTCAGGATGTTAAGAAAGAGTATTCCAAGAGGACAGGCTCCAATATACACGTACTTATTAAGCCTTGCTGATGCCCTAATGACTGAAGTAAAAATGGCCAAGCCCAGGCCTGTGTGGTTCATAAGCCTACACAAAGGCATACATCCTGGGAGATGTGGCTCACTGAGAGAGCCAATGGAATGCAAAATATTTAACCTTCCTTAGCCTTAGTGTTCTCATTTGTAAAATGCAACTGCTGTAATGACTTGTACAGACAAAAATAATATATAGAAAATAAAGTACAATAAATGTCAGTTCCTTTCATATCATTTTTTCAATCTTCAAGAAACTCCATCTAAAAAAGAATTCAGTAATTTATTCACTCACGTCATTATAACCACATTCCATGGACACTTCGGCTGAACAGGAGCAGGAGCTCAAATACTACTTAGTGAGGGCGCCTGGGTGGCTCAGTGGGTTAAAGCCTCTGTCTTCGGCTCAGGTCATGATCTCAGGGTCCTGGGATCGAGCCCCATATAGGGCTCCTTACTCAGAGGGAAGCCGGCTTCTCCCTCTCCCACTCCCCCTGCTTGTGTTCCCTCTCTCAGTGTGTCTCTCTGCCAAATAAATAAAATCCTTAAAAAAAAAAAAAAGAAATGATAATGCTCACATTATAACATTAAAAGAAAAAAGTAGGACATCAAACTATATGTAGTGTGACTACGATTTTATTTAAAGAGAGAAAGAAAGATGCCTGGGTAACTCAGTTGAGCGTCTGCTTTCGGCTGAGGTCATGATCCCAGGGTTCTGGGATGGAGCCCCACATGCGACTCCTTGCTTGGTGGGGAGCCTGCTTCTCCCTTTCCCTCTGCCTGCCGCTTCCTCTGCTTGTGCTCTCTCTGTCCTCTGTCCCTGACAAATAAATAAAATCTTAAAAAAAAAAAAAAAGGTACGCTTAAAAAAAGAGAGAGAGGGACGCCTGGGTGGCTCAGTTGGTTAAGCAGCTGCCTTCGGCTCAGGTCATGATCCCAGCGTCCTGGGATCGAGTCCCACATCGGCCTCCTTGCTCAGCAGGGAGCCTGCTTCTCCCTCTGCCTCTGCCTGCCTCTCTGTCTGCCTGTGCTCGCTCTCTCTGACAAATAAATAAATAAAATCTTTAACAAAAAAAAAAAAAAAAGAGAGAGAGAGAAAGAGAAACCAAACAAGAAACAAATAAAAAGTCTAGAAGAAACTATAAAAATATATTAAAATGTTAAACCTTATCTCCAGACAGCGGGGTTACAAGTAACTTTTAGTTTCTCTCACGATCTTTGTGTTATCTAACTTCCCTGTAACCAAAATATTTGCAAAATCAGGAAGTAAACAATGGCATTTTTAAAAATTACCATGATACTTTCAGCTCATACATTGCAAAAGACTGGAGAGGTCTACTCCCTAAGCCCAGAAGCTTTAAATTCAGAGGACAAATTCATTTATTAAAAAAATAGTAACCAGGGGCATCTCGGTGACTCAGTCAGTTAAGTGTCTGCCTTCAGCTCAGGTCATGATGCCAGGGTCCTGGGATTGAGCCCCACATGGGGCTCCCTGCTCAGTGGGGATTCGGCTTCTCCCTCTCCCTCTGTCCCTTCCCCCCACTTATGCTCTCTCTCTCAAATAAATAAGTTAAATCTTTAAAAATATAGTAACCACACAAAAATTATAACACTAGTGGGGTGCCTGGGTGGCTCAGTGGGTTAAAGCCTCTGCCTTCAGCTCGGGTCATGATCCCGGGATCCTGGGATCGAGCCCCACATAGTGTTCTCTGTTCAGTGGGGAGCCTGCTTCCCCCCCCTTCTTATCTCTCTGCCTACTTGTGATCTCTGTTTGTCAAGTGAATAAATAAAATATCTTAAGAAAAACTTATAACACTAGTAAATGATATTTATATATTATTCTCAGAAAGAAAAAATTACTGCTAGACATGCAATAGAAATAACTGAATCTCTGATGGTAAGAGAAAGTTAAAGGCTGCTGAAACAATGTCCTTTAGTACTGACAATTATTATTCATGTCAAGTTAATTGTGAATAATATACAAACACACACCATCATTATTGTTGTCCAGACTATTAAATGCCAGCCTCATTTTTTTCTTGTGGTCTTTAAGGTACCACAAAAATTCTCCAAAGTCCAATCCTGAATCCTCATTGGTATTTCCAGCTTTAAAAATGTCCTACAAGAAAGAAGAAATTGATTGCAGAAACATATTGCAAGTAAACCCACTGTAGCATGCTAACATTGGCACATTTCCCTCATATTAATTATTGTCTTAGTTTTTCAGTCACAGCTGAAAGGCTAAGAACATTTGTGATTTTTTTTAACTTGTGCAATACTAGAGAATAGCCATCATGTCATTCCAAATAATTCTGAATTTATAAGTAGGTATTTAACAGAAGTAAACAATGAATGCCAAGTGCCTTGAGAGATACTAAGATACATAATCTTTGCCATCAGAGACCTCATGCTCTATTAACTAAATGAGAGAAAATACTTAAATTTCTTTCTTTTTTTATTTATTTAAACATATAATGTAACCCCACCACCCTCCCCCAAATACTTAAATTTCTAAGAGAACTTAAGGTGGTGGAGTAGCAGGGTAACCCTGGGCTTCCTCCTCCCTTGAACACAGCTAGCTAAACATCAAATCATTTTGAACACCTAGGAAATCAATCTGAGGATTAAGAAAACAATTTGCACAATTACAGGGAGAGAATATGGCAGATACGAGGTTCGGAGCCATGAATTGGGGGAGAGAAAAGCTGTGGTGCCACAGAGGAGAGGGAGTATTTTTCATGGAACAAAGTTGGGGAGGGAGGGAGAGAGTAGTGGAAGGGTTTGTGAAAGACATCATGGTGCGGGGATCCCCTGTGTGGCACTAGGAGAGAAAGCTCCCTTTCCCAGAGTACATTTAGAAGAGGGTTTTGATAAAAGGCTGATAAGAGGCTTTTTATAAAAGATTTTATTTATTCATTTAAGAGAGAGAAAGAGATAGCAACAGTGAGAGAGAGCACGAGTGGGGAGAAGAGAAACAGGCTCCTCACAGAGCAGGGACCCCAACATGGGGCTAGATCCCAGGACCCCGGGATCATGACCAGGGCCAAGGCAGATCCCAACTGACTGAACCACCCAGGTGCCTCCTTGGAATAGGGTTTTTATCTCTCCAAGGACAAAAGACCCACCAGGCATCACTGAGCAGCAACTTAGCAGCAGGGGTCAGAGGCGTGGGCAGAGGGCCCATAACCTGGTCACAGTTTTCCCCTGTGCATCACCATAGACTCCACACACTGATGCAGTCCAGGCAACTGCTTGTCTGGGACAGAACAGTGCCAGGCACAATGCTCTGAGGGTCACCAGCGGAGGGGAGCAGGTCTACACTGTGCTCTGCCCATTAAGATTTGGAGTTTTGAAACCCAGCCATGGGCCAGAGATAAAGCATAGAGGAACTCTGGTGCCAGGCATGCCCATGGCTGGGTACAGACAGATTGAGGGAAGGGATCTGATGAAAGCTTGGGGCAGAGGAGAGGACATGGTTCTCTCTTCTGTGAGCCACCAACCATCCGTCCCTGGAGATGAGAGGGCAAGGTGATGCCATCTTCCACCCCCAACAATACCAGCACTGTCAGACTTCAGAGAGAAGCACAGCACGTCCAGTGGAGGTTGGAGTCACTTACAACAAACCCAGGCCCCCTGCGCCTGGCAAGGGCATTTTTACAAGGACAGTTCTGACAGTGAGACAGAGCAGTGGGCCTCTCCCTCAGAAGACCAACACAGGTCACCATCATGTACCAGGTATACTGATCGTAGAATGCCTCAAAGCATCAGCCTCAGTTTCA